>JACCIX010001098.1:0-179931 GCA_025506515.1 Flaveria trinervia | reverse complement strand
ATTATGCTGCCCAGCTTTCTAATAAATAAAGTCTTGTCTATAGAGCCTCTAGTGAATTGTTTTCCAGAAGAAAGTTTGATAATGTCTCATACCAGGCTCTGGGAGCTTGTTTTAACCCATAAAGAGCTTTATCAAGCTTATACACCCAATTAGGATGTTTATTGTCCTCAAAGCCTGGAGGTTGACATACATAAACCTCTTCTTTATTTTTCCATACAAAAATGCACTTTTGACATCCATTTGAAAGACTTTAAGTTTTTGATAAGCAGCATAGGCTAAAAAACAATCGAATTGCTTCCAGTCTGGCTACAGGGGCAAAGGTTTCATCATAATCAATACCTTCTTCTTGAGCAAACCCCTGAACAACCAGTCTGGCCTTGTTCTTAAAAATAAGCCCATTTTCATCAGTTTGTTCCTAAACACCCATTTAGTGCCTATTGCACACTTACCTGGAGGTAGAGGAACCAGTTCCCACACTTGCTGTTTCTTGAACTGAAGAAGCTCAAGCTGCATGGCATCAACCCATCCATTGTCCTTTAAAGCAATGTGATAATTCTTTGGCTCTTGCTGACTGATGAAGAGAGCATAGAAGCAGAAATTTGACAATTGACTTCTTGTTGATACTCCAGCAGTGATATCACCAATGATTTGAGACATAGGTGATTCTTCAGATCTTGATACACAATGAATCTGTGCAAGTGTTTGTAGCCGGGTCAACAGCAACAGATGGTGATGGTGAATCATTTCCTTGAAACCAATCAGTGGATGGTAATTCAAAGGAAGTTGAATTCGAAGAAATCTCATCAGCATTTGTTGTGGATGGTGCTACTGGCGCTACAGGAACATCAGGTCTAGTTGAGTCAGGCAGCTGATCACTAACCTGAAGAGGTGAGTACTGCAATCATCATCATCATCAGCAGTACCACCAGGTGGTGAACTGTTGACAGAAGCACAGCATGAGTTTGAGCAGTGATTGCATATTCAGTATGTCCAGATCAAATAACTCCACAGGACTTTGTGGAATCTTGTCCTTTGAGATTCATTAAACTTAACATGTAGAGTTTCTTCAACCATCTTTGTTCTGCAGTTGAAGACTCTGTATGCCTTGCAAGTAGATGAATAACCAACAAAGTATCCTGCATCCACCTTAGGATCAAATTTGTGGAGTTGATCCTTTGTGTTGAGAATGAAACAGGGACACCCAAATGCTTTGAAAAATGAAATCAGAGGAGCCAAATGATGGAGAACTTCATATGGAGTCTTCATCAACCTCTGATTTACTAAAACTCTATTTTGCCATAACAAGCTGTGTTGACAGCTTCGGCCCAAAAGGTCAATGGCAAACCTGAGTCAGCCAGCATGGACCTTGCAGCTTCAATGAGGGTCCTGTTCTTTCTCTCCACTACTCCATTTGTTCTGGAGTCCTTGGAATGCTGAACTGCCTTTTGATTCCCTTTGAAAGATAGAAGTCATCAAGTGTATGATTTCTGAACTCTGTTCCTTATCACTCCTAATACACTTGACTGGAAGGGAATACTGCTTCTCAATGTAGAGCACAAAGTGGATAATCTTCTGAGCAGCCTCATCCTTTGAATGTAGAAAGAAGTCCATACAAATCTGGAGTAATCATCCACAATTACCAGACAATATTCTTCTTTGCCATGCTCATTACTCTCACAGGACCAAATAGATCCATATGCAGTAATTGCAAGCAGGCAGTGGACTTGGGCACTTCAATAGGAGGAAATGAGACCTTGTGCTTTTTCCTTTTAAACAAGCAGTGCAAGTTTCATCACAGTGGAACTCCTTTATTGGTAAGCCTCTGACTAAACTCTTGTGGCTAAGCTGATTCATGTTTTTAAGATTACATGACCAAGCCTCCTGTGCCACAGTTTAGATTCTTGAGAAGAGGCTTTGGAAAATAGGCAAGGATTACCTTTGAGATCTATCTTCTTAGAGAGATCTAAGGCATACACTCTTCCTGTCCTGTTGGCTTTCAGGAGAGTGTGATCATCCAACACCTTGTCAATCAAGTGCAAAGCTTTGGATGACAGAATCCTACAGTTTTG
Source organism: Flaveria trinervia (assembly GCA_025506515.1). Classification (NCBI taxonomy): domain Eukaryota; kingdom Viridiplantae; phylum Streptophyta; class Magnoliopsida; order Asterales; family Asteraceae; genus Flaveria; species Flaveria trinervia. Next base: position 177,862 of record JACCIX010001098.1, on the reverse strand, counting down.
ACTTGTGAAAAGGGCAACATGGCCTTTATCACACATTTGACTGACACTCAAGAGGTTGTACTTGAGATTTTCCACATGATTAACATCATCAAATTTGATTTCTCCATTGGAGACAAAGCCCTTACCAATGATGTAACCCCTAGCATCATTGCCAAAAGAGACAAATCCCTTCTTTCCTTGAGAGTAGTCATGAAGAAGAGAGATGTTCCCAGTCATGTGCATAGATCCCCCACTGTCTACATACCAGATGCTACTTTGGCATGTTGAAGAACCCTGCAATAATAAACAATCAGTTAGTTTTAGAGACGCAAACCTTTTTGGTTTTGGGCCTGGTCTCATCAATAGATGGTAAACTAGCATGTTTATTTGTAACACAGCCTGAGAAGAAGAAGATGGTGTAGAAGAGGAGTCCTTTGGCTTAGACCTCCTTTTCTGTGGTTTCAACATAGGAGAATCTAGTTGGTTAACTCTACCCAACAGATGTTGTACCATCATCACCAGCTGTGTCTGATTTTGTGATAAAGCTTTCAGCTCATCAGACACATTGCTAGTGGAGTTAGATAAGGTCCTATGTTGCACCTTCTTCTTTTGAGCACCCTCAGCTGTCACCTGTTTAACTCCTTCCTTTTTGGATTGCTTTAAGGACTTAAGGGTTACAGGATTTGATGTTGCTGATACAAATGTGGTCTCAAACTCAGTTTTCATTTTTACCATTTTCTCATTAATTTCTTCCTTTTGTTTGAGTTTGGAACCTCTTTTGTACCAACAATCATCTGTAAGATGATTGAACAAACCACATACTTCACATGGTTTCTTCTTCATCTTAGGTTGATCATCAACTAAAGATGGTGAAGCAACAGAAGACTTGTTCTTCAATGCTTTAGAAGCATTGGTTGCTTTCTTTACAGCCTCTTTAGTAGTCTTCAAACTCTTTCTACTGCCAGTTTTCTTCTCTTCAGTGCTGACATCAGTTGAAGTTTGAACTTCAGGAGTTGAATCCGGCTCTCCAGTCCTTTCAGGACCTTCAGGATTGACTCCTGAGTTGATCAACTTATTGATCGTGTGAATGTCAGCATTTGGACCATCAACATCAGCTGATAGGTTCAAGGAGGACTTGATGCTGACTGCTACTTCTGATTGTGCTGTATCAGAAGGTAGATCACATGATTTGATGGATTGGTTATCACTCTCACCATCAGATTCTACCTCTGCTCTTGGGGTAAAATCTGTAGGTGGAGCAGTGTGATTATAGCCAATGCCAAACTTCACATTTGAAGCAGATTGCTTACTAAGAAGCATTTCAAAACCTTTGCATGATTGTACCCATCTATCACACTCGACCTGGGTAACTGCAAGGGTTTCTTTGAGATCTTTGTACTTCTCTAGAAGTACATCTTCTCTAGCCTTATCATCAATATTTTGCAATTCAGTTTATAAACCTCATCATTTTTATCTTTGAGTACAAACTCAAACTCAGCTTTGTTTTTGGAAATTATTTGTTCTAGCTCAATGTTCTTATCAATTAAAGCTACATTTGCTTCTCTAATGGAAGCAAATGCTGCTATGCATTGTTCAGAACATAATTTGGCTTTTGCCTCAGAGGATACCTGTGATACCTGAGGTGTAGAGGCATTGGAAGATGAAGTATCAGCAGACTCCAAAGCCATAAGAGCTAGATTCCCAAAGGGACTGTCACCACCATGTTGACCAGCACCTGAGAACAGTTGATCATGACCAGACAAGTCATCTGGTAAACTGCTCCAGTCAACAACTCCTGGGGTGAAGAAGCTGTGTTGTTGAGATGAAGGTTGTTGATGAGATAGGGAAGGCTGAGGTTCTGGTAATGCATGAGGTTGTGGTGTCATAGGAACTTGAACTTGATTTAACTGTGGCATGTAATAACAAGGGTACTTATATGGCATTTGACCCTGAGAAACAAAATATGCCGGAGATTGTTGTTGAGGATGATGACTAGATGTGACAGGATGTTGCCCTCTGTTTTGTTGACTATTGCCAGGAAAAGTCACAAAGGGTGCAGTAGAGTTTGATCCAGTTGATCTACACTCTCTTGCAAAGTGTCCAAGCCGTTGGCATTTGTGACACCTCAACTTGCTCTTGTCAAAACCAACTTTGGTTTTGCCAGAGAGTCCTGGGAATTTTCTTCCAGTTCTTTTGTAGAACTTCTGAGATCTGATATTTATCATGCCATTTGGCTCAAAATATCCATCTCTTCTAAGTCATCATCAGCAATCCCCTTGAGATCATCCAACATGAAACATAGATTTTCATTATTACACCCAGTGAACTGACCATCAACACTTACAAATGCAGAATTAGAAGTGGTTGGAGAGAAATTAATATGCTCATCATACTGGCATTCAGATGAAGCATATTCTGACTCATGACCCACCAAGGCAGTGTTGCCTTGTATAAAGTCTTCAGTGAGCTTTCCAGATGAAGACAGCTTTCTCTTCTGTTCTATCTCTCTCTCAAAAGTGAGCAATTTCCCATGGAGTTGGGTGAGAGATAGTTTGTCCAAACTTGCACTGGAGCGTAGGACAATAGTATATGTGTCCCATCTCTCAGGCAGTGATCTGAGAAATCTGTTATTCATCTGAATATTGGTGTATTCAAGTTTGACCATTTTTAGTTCAGAGATCAAACAAGAAAACCGCTCATATTGTTGAGTCAGTGTCTCACCCTTTCTATGAGAGAATGTCTCATATTGTTGGGCAAGAATTTCCCTATTATTTGCCAAGACCTCATCTGTTCCTCCAAATTGTTCTTTCAAAGCAATCCAGAGGTCATGGGTAGTTTCATGATGCATTAGCCCAGAATAAATTTCATTGGGCAAAGCCATGGCCAGAATTCCATGGGCTTTTGCATCAATCTCAAGCAACTTCTTATCCTCATCTGAGTATTGCTCCCTCCTCTTCGGAACCATTTGATTGGTTTCCGGTTATTCACCATAGGCTTGTGTGGACCATGTACCACTGATGTCCAACACCTGCGCTGTTAACAGACAGGTGATGGAGCATACGTCTTTGCCATATGTTATACTCATTCCTAACCAGCATAGGAGGCTTGGTTGAGGAACCAGTATTGTGAGGATCATTGGAGGGAGTGGTCATTTTTCAGTTCAAAAACAGTTTAGTTCAAGTTTTAAAAAGTTTTAGACAACCACAACAAACTCAATGAGAACCAAGAAAAAGATCTCAGAATGAATGAGCAGAAATACAGAAAATTCAATCTCTATAACCGTTTCTTGCAAGAATAAAAGCTAATTCAATCAAACTTGGATCTTGAATAGCAGTTTCAATGATCAATTATTAGATCGATCAATGATTAACCTGCTCTGATACCATTTGACAGGATCAGTGATCACAAGTTTGATGTTTCAAAATATAAAGCAGCGGAATACCAACACGAATTAGACAAATTGTAGCAAGCTAACGATATATGTGAGCATTAAGATCGCATACAGTTATAGGGAGAGAATATGTATTTCTGATTTCTAGGAATGTTTATAGATGAAGAATATTTCTAATCGAATCAATCATTCATTCCATTCAATTCCTCATTTCATTCACTGATTACAATAGGTTGTCACTCCTTATATAGAGTGCAACAATCACTGCTGTTGTCACGGAAAGTGACAACTGGCAGATCCAATACAGAAATAACTAATTCTTAACAAACTACTGAAATGTTCACAACTACTGAGAACATATCAGCAAGTTAAGTACAAAATATAAAACTACTGAAGCTACAACGACTGAAGAACAAGCTCTTCAGTCGTTTTACAAAACTACTGAAACATAAAACTAGAAACTAGAAATATAAAACTACTGATATCACAACTACTGAAGAAGTACTCTTCAGCAGTTGTGACAAACTACTGAGGCTTCAGTACTTGATCTTTGACTTTGACCTTCAGGTATTTCATCAGCTGATGACTTCAGTAGATATCATCAGCTGATGTCTTCAGTCTTTGTCTTCAGACTTTGTACATCAGTTGTTGATCTTCAGCTGTTGTACTCAGTACTTTGGTCTTTCAGCTTCAGCACTTGTGTTCTTCAGCTGTTGTACTTCAGCACTTTAGTTCTTCAGCTGTTAAGGTCTTCAGCACTTGATCTTCAGCTGTTGAAGTCTTCAGCACTTGTCAAACTACTGATGAGGCTTTCAGCAGTTGTTGTGATACCGTGTGGGACTTAGAGGTTTTCTGATCTTGGCTCATTGGTTCTTTTGGTCCAACACTTATCAAACTTGTTTTTCTGGTTTCCCACTTCGCCTTAAGCGGTGATGTATCCTCCTTTATTTCTAGCAAATAAGACATGTCCCCCTTTAATTTGTTTGACATTTGAAAGGAGAGACAGGTTCCTGGTCATGTGCCTAGACGCCCCACAATCAACAATCCAGGTGTTTGTGATAGCACTGTAATGGACACCCTGCACATTCAGAGGAAATGATCAGTTTAAGTTTGGGACCCAAGCCTTAACTGGATTGGGTGACCCAGAGGAATCACACATCATGAACTCAACCCACTATCCATTTGAGGTCGAGGGCATATCATTCTTCTTAGTGTTCTCAGTATCAGACATTGTACTTGATTTTTCTTTCCATAAGCCAGTTTTGTTTAAGGCTTGTTTATGATAAACAGACACTAGTTTATGGTTTGAACTTAGGTTCATTACTTCTTTTGGTGGAGTAATAGAACTCATTTTCAAATAAATTGGTTTAGTGTCATAAAGTTCAATTGTCTTTCTTGGTGTCTAATAATAAGGACAATTAGAAGTGATGTGTCCTCTCTTTCCATAATTGTAGTAGGATCTACCTTTTACATGTTGGGAAAATTGTCTCTGTGGGGAAGTGTGTGACACATGTGTGACTTTAGTCTGGTTGGGTTTGGACACTTCTTGTTAGATGTTTTTGTTTCTTTAACAAAATTCATTGTTTGAACGTTTTTAATATCTTTAGCCTTTTGTTTATTTGGACTGTGACGTGGAGCACGTGGATGGTTAACTGGTTTGGTCGTTTTGGGTTCAGAATAGACATGTTTGAACCTGACTTTACATTAACCTTTTCAAATTGTTCATCCAAATTTACAACATGCATCTTACCTTTAAATTTCAAAGTAGCCTCCTTCTGTTTAGTGACAGAATCCACCAATTTACCCGTGGAATCCGGATCACTAACTAGAAGAGTGGACACCACATGATCCTTAATTGCATTGTTATTTACTGGTCTACATTTAGCATTTAACATGATCTCATGTGGTGGTGGACCACTTTGTAACCCAACCCCTCCCTGTGATTTCGTTCTTTCACTAAGTGTTGAACTATGTGAGAAGAACTGGTCCAATTGTGTAGTTTTTGTTTTAATCAGTTGACTTCAACTTCTAAACCAACTTTTTCTTTCTTAGTTTCTTCCAGGGAGATTAAATAGAACTTTATATCATTGGCTTGATTAAAAGCAACAACCTCGGTTTCCCTTAGTTTTTTAATTAAAAGTTCTATTTTTTCTTTATAACTGTGTTCATTTTGCTTTAAAATCCAATTAGCTTATGTGCATAGTTGTAAGTCATTTACTAAGCTATCATTGTGGTCTAATAACCTAGAAAATTTTAAATCTATGCTTTCTCTAAATTTGTTACATTCATTACAAGCATGATTTTCAAAGAGTTGGTCTTTTGTACTTGTGAAGATTCGATTGAATCAGCCATCAACGCAGAGGTAGACTCTTCGGATGCTGGAGGTTCTGAACTTGTCGTTCTGAGATCTTCTTCAATCAGGTGATTGACCACATTCATAGTATCTTCATTATCGGACATCACTAGTTCAACAGCGATTTCACCTTCACTTGTAGAGTCATCATCCAAAACCTCGACATGGGCAATGTTCGATTCACCTGGAGATACAAAGCTAAAGGTCCAATCCTGTCCTTCATCACCTTGAGCAGTCAAGGCCTTTGTCTCTTTTTTTGATGAGGTAGCTCCACTCATGGGTTTGTCTTGACAGTTGAAAGATGAGAATGGATTCTCGTTACCTGTCTTTTTGTGCTTTACACATTCACGTTTGAAATGCCCCTTTTCTTTATAGTTAAAGCAGGTAACTATGGTTTTGTCAAAACCAAAAGTAGTGTCTTTTGTGGCTACCAAGTTCTGTCCAGTCTTTTTCACAAACTTCTTTGCTCCCCTGACAGCACTTGCCAAAACCCACATTATATCCATTCTCTCTAGTTCATTCTCGTCCACCTACTCATAGTCTTAATCGGCCAGATGGAAATTACCAACTTTCCGTGCAACTAGACCATCATAAGAATGAACAACTGCTGCCAGAAGGTCCATATGCTCCTTTGCAACCTCCATAGTAATATTTCCAAGATTCTTGGTCTTCAACTTAGTAGCATTTGCTTCAGGTGCAATATATTAGGTACTAGATGACCCTAACATTTCAGATCCTGAAGCTGTGGTTTGAGAAGGAGCAATTGAACTAGACACAAACACTGTTTGAAGTGGTGCTCCAGAACTGGTTGGGTTGGGAGATGAGTTATACAGTGAAGGATTCTGGTCGTAGGATCCTTTCTATGATGTGTATTTCATCCTCAGTTCCTCATCCCTTAATTTCAGGATGAAGTCCTTTATGTCTACTTTTGCCAGCATCTTGTTCTGTCTCAAGTTGGACAGAAATGAGTCCCACTTCTCTCGCAAACCATCTGCAAAGCTTGACACTTTGTCTTCCATTGACGTTGTGACCCCATGAGTGTGCAGCTCACTCATAAGATGGTAGAACCTGTCTATGACATCATCCAAGCTTTTGTTACCCATCGAAGAGAAGTTATCAAACTCCTTTTCTAGAGCCTTTGCCTTTAGAGCTTTCAACGTTGCATTCCCGTCGTATCATTTCTCCAAAGCTTCCCATAACTTCTTTGCCTGTTTGTTCTCAGAAAACTGATGGAATATATCTTTTGGTATTGACTGAGTCAATAGGGCATAAACCTTCTTTTAAGAATTGTACTTTTCCTTCTGGCTATCAGTCATACCACCCAAGGTTAATTTAACACCATCAGCACCAACCGGCATACTATAACCTATCTTAATACATTCCCAAAGGTTGGGATAAACTCCATTAAGATAGATCTCGAATCGCTGCTTTCATTGTGGGTAATCATCTAATGTTATGAGTTTAGGTGGTTTATTGTGATTCCCAATTTCATTTTCCAGAAGCAGAAGGTTCTGGATTCAAGAGTCCCTTCCGGCAGTAAACGCAGAGTACTGATCTTCCATCTCTTTGAACTTTAAACTTGTGCAAATGGACGGATGCGACTGAGTGAATCGTGCGATTGGACAGATGCGGATGGCCAATGCCGATGATTCAATCGTGCGAATGTAGGGTGCTAATGAATTCAATCGTGCGATTGGATACACGCAAATGGGGTTGTTCAGTCGTACGAATGAGTAAGCGATTGAGTTCAATCGTGCGAATGGGGTGTGTGATTGAGTTCAGTTGTGCGATCAAGCCAATCATACGACTAAAGGCTACTGTTTTTGCAAAATTGATGGTTTGTGACAGTTTGACACAAAAACACGAATTTTGAAGAACCCTAATCTTCCGTATGCCGAAAAACATAAACTTTTAGACCTGGAGACATCGAAAACACCATTTTACTCGAAAAGGGTGACTCTTTTGAATGAAACATGATTTTTACACTGAAACTAATCGAATTACATGCAAAATCAAGAGCCAAAGCTCTGATACCACTTGTTAGGACCGTGTACGTATGGAGTACTAACTAATAATGTGTGAAACCAGATCAAATAGTGTCGAATCTTATTTGATTGGCGATCCAATTAGTGAGAACATAATTCTGATCAATCTAATGATTAATGAAATGTTAAGAACGATTAGAACAAGATCAACTGCGAACTATGAAGTTGGAACAGGCTCTCTAGAGTCTCTGGACGACTAGGGTACGAATATGTGTCAAAAGTCTTGAAGTCTTCCATTTTTCCACGAAATATATGGTATTTATAGGTTAGGGTTTCTTAATCATACGACTAAACCATTAGCATGGTTCAGTCGTATGACTAAATCATGCGATTGATTCATACGCAAAAGGTTTTGGATGTGTGAGTCCTTCATGAGGTTATAAGCTTTGGCGTTTCTTGTGATTTCCTATCTCATTCTCCAGAAGCAGAAGGTTTTGGATGCGTGAGTCCTTCCTAAAAATAAATGGAGAAAACTGATTTTCCATTTGTATAGACTTTGTACTATGAGAGCAGGACAGCTTCAATCGTGTGAATGGACAATACGTATGGATCACTCGTGCGAATGAAGAGTATGAAATCGTGCGAATGAATTTAGTTGTGCGTATGAACAGGCCGAATGGATTCAAACGACTGAAGTTTTTTTTTCGTGCGAATGAAGGATGCATTGAGTTCAGTCGTCCCGATGGAATATGCGAATGAGTTCAATCGTATGAATGAGCTATTCGTGCGACTGAAGCCTGCTGTTTTGGCAACATTAAAGATTTTTTAAAATTTGACACAAATACGATTTACCAAGAAACCCTAATCTACAGTATGATGAAAAACCTGAACTTTTATCCCAGAACACGTCGAAAACACTTTTTGACTCAAAAGAATGACTCTTTTGAATGAAAACATCAAGCTTAACACCAAAACTAATCGAATCACACACAAAATCAAGAGCCAATGCTCTGATACCACTTGTTAGGACCATTTACGTACGGAATACTAACTGATAATGCGTGAAGTCAGATCAAATAGTGCGGAATCCTATTTGATTGACGATCCAATCATGAAAACGTTAACCTGATCGATATTAGAATGAAATAAACGTGTAGAATGAGTAGGAATCGATCAAGAACGAACTATGAAGTTGGATTGGCTGGCTTGGACGTTCTGGACAACTAGGGCTCATGTATTATGAAGTGTTCTCTCCATTGTTCTGTTTTTCCTTGAATTAAGTGGTATTTATAGGTTTGGAGTTTTCATTCGTACGACTGAACCATTAGCATGGTTCATCATGCGACTGAATCATCCGACTGAATCATGCAACTAAATCATGCGACTGAGTCGTACGCACGACTGAAGCTTCAGTCGTGCGACTGAGTCAATCTTATGTCTTAATCGTACGGCTAATCCAGTCTCTTGGTTCAGTCGTGCGACTGGTCCATAAGCATGATGATTCATGCGTATGGTCTATAGCATGGATAATCATCCGACTACGTTGAACACATTCCTTAATCATTATTGTCTAAGAACCATGTACAACAACCTCAAACCTAAATAGTAAGTTCATACATAAGAGATTATACTCAACACAATAATAATATGAAATAAATAAACATTAATAAGCAACAACCACATATTGTATTTCATATAACCTATTCAGTACATATGTGTAAGACATGAAAGACTTTTATATTTAAGCTCATAAACTAGGAACATGATGTATCTACAAAATCTTTTAAACAAAGTTCATACTTTTTTGTTTATGGTTGATTGTGTAAATCAAGCACTAGTGACATGTGCTTGTTTGTTTAATTGCTTGTGTTTATTAAAGTTGTATTCTTTGTATCTTTTTGGGTGTTTTGTAACTCTTTATGTAATAGATATGTTTATTTATTTTTGTTGTAAAATTTGTTAATTCAAAAATTGTAAACCAAAAATATGATATGAAAATTAAAGACCGGGATGAAGGGGACACAAGATAGTGATTTTGGACTAAGTGGCGCCTTTTAAGTGTGATCATGTTGCAAACCTCGGACTAGTTTGGTCTCGTTTGGTGGCTCAAACGATGCCAAAAGATTTTGACTAGTTGATTGGCTTGTTTGTTTTGTTTCATGTTTGTGGTTTCTTTTAACTGTTTAAGAAATAATAAAAACAGAAAATATTTATAAACAATTTTTCACATTCAAAAGATGAGTAATGAAATGTTTAACTGATAATCAGAAATGTAATTTAAATAAAGAAATTATATTTAAAAATAAAAATTGAGTATAAGATAAAGTGTTTAGTTTAAAAAGGCTTGTTAGTTTAAAATTGGTATGTGATAAACGATGACAGTAGTTAAAATACAGGTATTTAAAATTGAATCGTAGTGAATGCTAAATGGAGTTCCAAACAATTATCACAAACCAACTAAAATTAGAATTTACAAAAATTGCACAATTTTTCTCATGTTATAAGTAGCCTAATATGTTACTGACCTGAATGGTACTTTATAACATAAAACCAATTCTAAATTACACTAGATATTTTACGCCAAGCTAAATTCATGATGCTTCATCTAATTTATTTGAACCCCCATGCTAGATATTACCTTGCTTCCAGGCCTACGCTTTTGGTGGAAGGTACAACCATGATTTCTATGTCACTAGGGCATATTCTATAGCTACCGATAAAGGGCTAATATCACTTAAGCTATTTAGGTAGGCGTAGTTGGGGTTAAATATACCAATGCATGAAAACACTCATCATGCGACCCCAAACACGAGTTGTATAGTTGATACAATTGGTAATCATTTCCTAATTTCATCACTATGCCAGTAGACAGTGCTTTAGCCATTCATATAATTCTCGTGAAGCAATTTCTCATTCCTAATTATATATTTTTGTAATTGGGTCATAAATATAAATAAGACGTTAAACATGAAAATACTAAACATTTTCTTTTGGATTTTATAGATATCTAATGAATCAAATCCTGCCATTTCTTTCTCTCTTTAGTCAGTCCTTGTAAAGGAGAAACTCAATAATTCCAACTTCATGGATTGGTTCAAGAATCTTAAAGTTTTTTTTTAACACAAAGAACAAGATGTATTTTCTCGAATTACCATCCTAATACAAACCACCACATGGATGGGTGCTACCCCTAGGAACTAGGAAATGCATATGGATGACTCCATAAAAGCATCTTGTTTCATCCAGGCTACATGATTCTAAAATTTTTTGAAGAATTTGGAAAAAAATGCATGGATGGGACATTATTGAGCTGAAGGAAATGTTCCAACAGCAGGCTTGTCATGAGTATTTTAAAGTGATGAAATAACTTATTACTACCAGAATGCAAGAGGGTTATTCTTTCTTTCAGCACTAATGTGTTGAATTTGAATGGTTACATTGATGACCTAACATGTCTTAAGGCCTCACAAAGGAATTGGCAGGCTTTGGATCCTCAACTTACTACCAAAATCACAAGACCAAATCATCATAAATTACAAATACATGTGATAAAACAATTCAAGAGTTGTAATAGATGCTTAAATTGCTAAGATGAACACATCAAGTTCTACTAATTTGGTGATCAAGGAGAGTGGAGTTAGAAAACATAATGCCAAGGGAAAGGGAAAAACAGAATGTAAAAGGCAAGGGCCAGGAGAAGGAAGTTCCCATAAAACATCCTCTAAAAAGATGCCAATGATTTCATTATGATTATACTACGCACTCAAAAGAAACTACCCAATATACCTGGTTGAGCTAAAAAGAAAAATTCTTTTAAAGCATTAACCTCAGGTATATTTGTTATTAAAATCTTCTCATTCTCTAGCAAATCTTGGATCTCTAACATTGGATGTGATTCTTATATTCATGATGATTTGTAGGGACTAAAGAAGGTTAGGAAGCTAAAGCAAGGCAATAAACAAAAGGTTACAACGAAGGAAATAGGATAATATATTCTTCTACTTCCTAATGGTTTAAAATTAATTCTAAACAATGTTGCTACATGCTTATTTTGAAAGGGTTTATTTTTTTATATTCTAGTTTGTGTGAACAAGGATTTAAATATGTTTTAATAATGATGTTTTTATTTCTGCATATTTAAATGGTGTTTTTATTTTAATGCAAAATCACATAATGAAATCTATGAGATAGAACTCCATAATAATAACGCTATATACAACATCTCCAATAGAAATATGAAATTAAATTTTCATGACACATATCTATGGCATTGTCGACTTGACATATAAAAAAGAATTGCATGAAAACATCCAGCCTACAAAAATTTTAAATTACACAGGTCAAGAATCTTTTGATAAATATGGATTATATTTGAGTGGAAAGTTGATCAAAAATCCTTTCAAGATCATCCACACACTCCCCCTCAAGATTATATCCAAGAGAGTGGTTTCTGGCTATGGGTGTCTTTGCAACCTTACATTCAGTCATGTTGAATCTTGTAAGTATGTCTTGTATATACTTTGACTAACTTATGAAGTTGCAAATTCTCTAACCTAATGAGGATAGACTTAGAACACTTAAGAAGAAAGGAGGCAGAAAAGGCTCTATAAGCATGCTCCTACCCTCTCCCTAGTTCAAGAAAGCCATAAGACAAAGGTGATGGCAATATACAACCTTAGGTAGACAAGGAAGTAGATAGACAAAACATGATTAGGTATCTAAGTGCCATAAGCATCTATCAGACATTTATACTTCTTCTCTTATCATTATCGTATGTTAAATTTGAGTATCTTAAACAGATTGAGTAACAAGTTATTAAATAACAAAAGGCTACTAAGAGAAAGATGAGGTAAGAAGCTGCAAAGTCAAGAGCTATCAACCTAAAGAGCCAAAAGAAGTCCGTTGATAGGCAGAGAATGATAAGCTTCTTGAAGCTATATGGATTCTTCGGAAGGATGCTTGGTCCAATGTCACTATCTACTATGGGTGAGCTTATTAGAATAATCAAGCAGAATATTAAAAGAGGAGAGCTTGTTGACTTGCATTCTCAACCAAGTCAAGCTTCTCCTGAAGTTAAGGTCAAGGTTGAACCCCCGAAGACAACAAAACCTGGAACTAGAGCTAAATCTTAGCCAACTTCATCTTCTAATCCACAGCAGGGTCCTGATCCCTTTCCATCTGAACATGTGACGGAAGAGGACCCAACTAAGAAAGATGCATAAAAATAACCTGATGTTGAGGCTAGGCTTCTTAGTTAAGGTCTTCAAAAAGGAGGAAGAGGATGGCCATGAAAAGCGACTCTAAGAAGAAGAAGAAGTCCTAGGAATCCACCTTCACAACTTAGGATGAGTCAGAGCATCCTGAGGTAGTGTAAGAAGAGGCTTCTCAACCAAGTCCAACTCAAGTAGAGCCTCTTGCAGCTAGAAGACCCATGTTGTCCTAGACTTTTGTTGCATATCCAGACAAATGGTGTATTATCAAAGATCAAGGAGGTCAAGATGTCTATTTTTAGCAAGACATGATGAGGTGTTATGAGAGTCTGAGGGATCTTGACCAACTAATGAAGAAGGGAATGGTTTTGATTCTGATGAGGACTGTTAAGATCTGAATGACCTCCTTTTTTAGTAGCATGAGCCTAGGGGGAATTTATAAGGTTATACTTCAAAATGTTGATGCAACCAAAGCAACCAAAGAGCTTCCGGCATGCATGTATGATGTGAAGAGTATAAGTTACTTCGGAAATTTTATACACTTTAGAGAAAAATATTCTAAGTGTACAATCTTCCGAAGCTAAAGACCAAATCTTCCAAAGCCAAAGATGAAGTCTTTTGAAGCTTTAAAAAAAAGTCTTCTTAAACCAAAGAAGTGAGGACTGATATCTTCCGAAGACAGAAGACATGCTTTCTCTAATCAACTTTTGCATAAATCTGGCCAACTTTTTACTCGAACTCTGGAGACTCACCAACTTGTATAAGCTGCTGAAAATGTACATGCTTTTGTCAACTGTAGCTAGATGTGTTAAAAAAGTTCTAGTCTATAAATTGTAAATTAGATTACCATTATATAATATTATCATTAATTTCATCATCATCATCATTGTTGTTTTTATTATTGTTATTATTATAATTATTATAATTATTATAATTATTATTATTATTATTACATAATTTTATTCGTATAAAATCTATCAAATCATGCTCTCAATTTCATGAATCTCGGTCGCACAAATATTGTTTTGTGTTACATCATAACCCGTGTTTATTTTTCCCTAAGTTCGTTAAGGGTTATGGTTATAAAGTTTGGAGTAAATAAAAATCAGATAGTAAAGATTAGATTTAAAATCAATATTCTCATATTAAAAGAAACCAATTATAAAATAGCTACTAAGTGTAAATTAATTATTATATACATATATTTTCTTATTCATTCAAACCCTAATCGAGAATATAACCCCTCGTCACCATGAACCGTTTCCGTCCTCGCCGTCAACCACTAATCAAATAGTCTATGTCGTCGTGTGCCGCCATTGGACGTCGTCGTCTCTTGGTATCAATATTCCGTAGGTAAACAATCATCATATTCTTTATTTCGTTTCATTAAGTTTTACCATCAGTTTTTGTTCAACATGTTTTGGGAGTGGGTGATGGTGTGATCGTGTACATATAGTCATGTTGAGGTCATGGTTGTGTTCTGTGTGGGTGGCTGATTATGTGTGTGTGTGTACTTAATATATGTATGCATGTTGTAGGTGTGTGAGAATGTATGAATGGTGAGTATGTGTGTGTGTGTGACTTTATATGTGTGAGTGATGTAAGGCCACGTTCCTAGGACGCTCATCGCACATAAAACATATATTTAAGTTTACTAAAACAACGTAGCGGAATAATTTAAAACCTTTTCATAATTGCCTTTGCAAAATTATAGAACATTCATAATCGTTACAAAATATTGTTTGTTTGCATTACAATGCAAAAACATCATCGTTTAGCAAAATAGATGCCATCCAAAAATACCAAGTAGTTGCCCATGCCATCCTGAGCAACATTCACCTGCTAACTGGAAACACATAAAAGTCAGCGTTACCGAGTGAGTTCTAGTTGTATAAATAAAATACTTTACTTTCATTTAGAAACCGTTCCTTTATATTCACTTTTGATCATACATCACACGTACAAATAGATAATTTTATTATTATCTTTCATCATCGTACTTTATCTTTCCATTCATTCAACGTATGACATCATTGTCATTCGTTCACATTCATTAACTTCCTTACCGTACATTTAATTCATCATTAACATTCACTTTTATTCCGGACATAATGTCATAAGCTCTACCCCAAACGTAGGCACGAAGTTGGTACTGGGACAAAGTCTATAAATAGACCACCAATCATTATGCACGCTGCCCGACACCTGTACCGGGGCAAGCGGCAAAGATCCCATATGTTTGGCCAGTCATAAAGACTTGAACCCTATGTGTATCCTTAAGGATAAACTAAACCACACACTGTTTAGCTAACGACATTTTAGAGTCTTGCACCTTCTTTCATTTGCTTGCACGCCTTTCCATTCCATCATTTATTAATGCATGTATTCTTTCATTCTTTACGTTCCTCTTCTCAATATCTTTCCGCTTTTATTACATAATACTTTATGTTTATTGATATTAATCATAACACGCAAAGCCATGGAAAATAATCGTACTTATCAAGGAACATAAACATAAACAAACCCATACATGGCATCACCATAAACATCACATACCACATCATTCATCATCATAAAGTCAACTTTAATCACTCCCGGAAACATCCAAAGTCAAAGCCTAATACTTCACTTTTTCCCAAAATCTTAGAATAATATTATAAGTCTTAGGTGCATGGGCACTCTTCAAGCACATAGGTACACTTAAGCGCATGGGAAGGTTCTGTACACATCGCCACTATTTGGGCACATGACCCAACACTTAGTCATTTTAGGCATTTCTAGGTGCATGGGCACTATGCAAGCGTATGAGTGCCTAGATGCATGGGCAGTCTTAGGTGCATGAACATTTAGTAAATTTCTTGTCTAATTTCTAGTCGCATGAACACTATTGGGGCGCATGGGTTTTGGGCGCATGGGACAACACTTAGGCAATATGACTATTGGGCGCATGGGCCAATATCAGGCGCATGGGCAACCAACTCACACTATCAACATCATAATCAGTCCCAAACCACCATTCAAACATATCCTAAGCTTAGTTCTAAAATTCTAAGCAACCTATGCACCCAAATCATACCCCACCCACATTCACGCATACACATACATACGGGTACAAAACCCATTTATTAAAAATGTTCATACATGTATTTCTAGCCCTAAAATTAGTAAAAATATGTAAAAAGGGGGTTCTAGAACTCGCCTTTGACAACTATTGAGGTATGACTTCTTCAAAGTCGTTTTCAATTGATTTCAACCACCTAGAAACCCACCAAAACACACACCCAAACACAAACAAACACATATAAGCATTCAATTGAGGCTAGAACTAGCCAAGAACAACTTAACATAGTGAGTTCTTACCTTTAATTCAGTCTTCTTCTTCTTATTTCTTTCAAAAACCAAACTCTGCTCTTTCTCTCTCTAAAAATCCAGTTAAAAAGGTGATGTGCAGAAAGAGTGGGCAGCCATGCCCACTTTTGTACAAAATATGATTATATTTTATCTTTTTAAACTTTTAACCCCTCAACTTGGGTAAAAATGCATTTCCTCCTTATAGCTCACTTTTATTCGTCCTTTTGCATCACTTCAAATATCAATATGTTGCAAGTCCACCCCTTATATAGCTTTCATCCCCGAAACATGTTATTCCACAAACAGATGTGGGTAATGATCCCTCATCTATTCTTCAGTCAGACTCGGATCCCTTCCTATGCTTCCACTATACACACACTAGAGGAACCACTTTATTCCTTAACCTCTTTTCCTTATGATCAATGACCGCCACTGGTTGCTCCACATAATTGAGCCGTTCATCCACTTGAATATCTTCCAATGGAAACACCATGTCTTCATTGGCTAAACACTTTCTCATATGAGATACATGGAATGTTGGGTGAATTCCACTAACTTATCGGGAATTTGAAACCTTTAAGCCACCTCTCCTACTCGAGCAATGATTCGGAAAGGCCCTACGTATCTCAGGCTCAATTTGCCCCGCTTTCTAAACCGGATGATACCTTTCCAAGGTGATACTTTCAACATAACTCTATCACCCACCTGGAACTCAATCAGTCTACGTCTCTTGTCGGCATACGACTTCTGCCTGTCTTTAGCTGCCTTCATAAAGGCTTTGATCTTTTCTAGCTTCTCAGTCATAGCCTCAATCACTTCAATACTTCCTAATTCTTTCTGACCAATATCACCCCAACAAACGGGTGTTCTACATCTCCTACCGTATAGCATCTCATAAGGAGGCATACCAATACTTGCATGATAACTATTGTTATATGAGAACTCGGCTAACGGTAAATGGTCATCCTAACATCCTCCAAAATTGATAACGCATGCCTAAAGCATATCCTCAAGTTTCTGAATGGTTCTCTCCGACTGAACATCCGTCTGTGGATGATAAGTCATGCTAATGTGTAACCTCGTCCCCATAGCATCATGGAACTTCTTCGAAAATTTAGATGTAAACCGAGTGTCACGATCAGAGACAATAGACGTCGTCACACCAAGATGAGTTACAATATCCTTGATGAATATATCCGTGAGTCTCTTAGAGGAATACCTCTCACGGATCGGTAGGAAGTGTGCATTCTTAGTCAAATGATCAACTATCACCCATATAGCAACATTCCCTCTTGTGGTATGCGGTAAATTCGTAATGAAGTCCATGGTGATATGCTCCCACTTTCACTCGGGTATATCCAAAGGTTGGATCTTCCCATATGGCTTCTTATGCTCGGCCTTCACTTGAAAGCAAGTAAGGCACTTACTCACATACTCTACTACATCGCGCTTCATACTCGGCCACCAATAATCTTTCTTCATATCTTGATACAACTTTGTAGCATAGGGAAGAATAGAGTATTGAGTCTTATGAGCTTCATCCATGATCTTCCCACGTAGATCCCCATAATAAGGAATCCACATTCATCCGAATCGGGTTCTAACACCGAGTGTGTTTTCACCCAACTACGTGACCATACCTCTCATCCTTTCAGAGTTAAGATGATCTTCTTTCAATGTCTCATCTTGAAACTTTTTGACCTGCATCATCATATTTGAGATCATAATCAACTAATACGCCTTCACCCGAATTGGCTCGGGTCTTTCTTTTAGCTAAGGGCATCCACCACTACATTGGCCTTGCCCGGATGGTAATGGATCTCGCAATCATAATCCTTTATGAGCTCCAACTATCTCCTTTGCCTCATATTCAAATCTTTCTGCCCAAAGAAATACTTCAAGCTTTTACGGTCAGTGAAGATTGTACACTTCGTCCTGTATAAGTAGTGTCTCCAAATCTTTAGTGCAAAGACCACAGCTGCTAGCTCCAAGTCATGAGTAGGATAATTAACCTCATGAACTTTCAACTATTGGGATGCGTAGGCTATAACCTTTCCTCATTGCATCAACATACAACCCAACCCCGATTAAGAAGTATCTAAATAAACCACTAAGTCCTCGTTTCTTTCAGGTAATGATAAAACATGAGCTTGAGTTAACCTTTTCTTTAACTCTTCAAAAGCCTTATGTTGCTCTTGACCCCATATAAACTTGACATCCCTACGCGTTAGCTTAGTCAGCGGAGAAGCTATTTTAGAGAAGTCATGAATGAATCTTTTGTAGTATCTCACCAACCCCATGAAACTACGAATCTTAGATGACGTCTTCGGAGACTTCCACTGCATCACTGCCTCCACTTTTGGTGGGTCCAAGATAATCCCTTTCGGATTCACCACGTGACCCAAGAACTGAACTTTGCGCAACTAGAATGCGGACTTGGAGAACTTGGCATATAACTTCTTCCTTCTCAACGTTTCTAACACCTTTTTTAATGTGACTGGCATGCTCCTTCACTCTTCGAATAGATTAGGATAACATCGATGAACATAATCTTTGATTTATCCAACATCGGCCGACACAATCGATTCATCAAGTCCATAAAAGCAGCTGGCACGTTAGTTAAACCAAAGGACATAACAAGAACTTCGTAGTGTCCTAATACGTGCGAAAATATGTTTTAGGAATATCTTGCTCCTTCACCTTCAACTGATGGGAACCAGATCAAATGTCAATCCTCGAGAACCAACTGGCACCTTGGAGTTGGTCAAATAAGTCATCAATCCTTGGTAAAGGATACCAATTCTTCATCATCAACTTATTCAACTCATGATAGTCAATACACATCCTTATACTACCGTCATTCTTTTTCACGAACATGATCGGAGCACCAAAAGGAGAGTTACTCGGTCTAATGAACCACTATCAAGAAACTCCTGCAGTTGCTCTCTCAATTCCTTCAACTCGGTCGGAGCCAACCAATACGGTGTCTTGGCAACAGGTTGGGCACCGGGTATCAAATCAATTTGGAACTCGATCTCGCGGTCCGGTGGCACACCTGGAAAATCTTCTGGAAACACATCGGGGAACTCACACACAATGGTACATCTGATAGTTGTGGTGTTGGCATATCCACGTCTTTTACGTGGGCCAGGTAGGCACTACATCCACGCCTCATGCACTTTCCCGCCACCGCAATCGAGATCACATCCGGAACCATCGTAATTTGATCTCCGTAGATCGTCACTGAACTTCTGTCGGGTGCTATCAGTCTAATCATCTTCTTGTGACACACAATGTTCGCCTCGTAGTCCGGTTACCAATCCATTCGTAGGACTACATCAAAGCCACCTAAGGTAATCATAAAGAGTCTAGCCGGGAGCTTATGACCTTCTAGTTCTATGTCACAACTTTATATCATATCAGAAATCCTAGTAAACTTACCTATGGCAGTTTCTGAATCAAAGGGCTTACCAATACTCCTACTACTACATGCAAATTAGCACAAAAAGTAGTAGAATTAAATCTCTTACTAGCACCAGAATAAAATAACACAAAGGTGAGAGTTTGACTTACTGGAAACGTACTTGACACAACATCGGGGTCCATCCTAGCCTCCTCCTGAGTCATTGTGAAGGCTTTGGCGCTCGTCTTTTGTGCTTTTGTCCCGATCCTCTTCCATGCTCTAGAACTCTAAACTCTCGGCTTCTTGCAATCCCTGCTCATATGGCCCTCCTCACCACAGTTATAACACCTCCTTACCATAGAGTTCTTCGCCACATGTCCTGTTCTCCCACACCGAAAATAGACATTGGATCCCAATCTACATTCCCCAACGTGCTCCCGTCCACACTTACTACACCTCTTCGACCCCGTGCCGGATGTGACCACACGTCGGTCATCCACCTATGAACTTTTGTTGTTTGTCGGGGCACCACTCCATCCAAACCTCAACCTTTCTTACTCGCCTCAACCACCACCACCTCTCATTCATCATACAAGCTTCTCGCCATATCCACTACTGACCTAAACGTGCTTGGCCGGGTGGCGATCATAAGCCTGCGGATATCCGCCGGCAAGCCCTGGATATACCTCTTGATCTTTCGTGACAAAGATGTCACCTGATCCGGCACCAGCCATGCCATCTTGTTGAACTTGATGGTGTATTGCTGATGTGTCATCGTTCCCGCCTCGAACTGCAGGAACTCCCTCTCTACCTTGTCGAGCTCTCGATAAGGACAGAACTCCTCAATCACCAATTTCTTTAGCTCACTCCACTGCATCCTACTAATCGCCTTACTACCCTTTGCTCAGACGATATTGTCCTACCAACACATAGCCGAGTCCACAAATGAATGGGTGGCAAACTTCATCTTTTAATCATCCTGACACTCGATGATATCGAGAACAACCTCTATCTCTCTCAACCGTCAATGAGTAGTAGTAGCATTGCCATTGCCATCGAAAGTCAGGGGCTTGCATCTTTGGAATGCCCCATAGTTACATCCCCATGCTGCCACAGGCACATGTTCTTTTTCTCTTGATTAGTAAAGACAACCATCTTAGTCTCCGGTTGTCCTCTCTCTCCCGAGGACATGTTCCTCTCCTTCCTTTCTCCTTCTCTTACATCCTTTATCACTTTGGTCACCACAGAAGATAAGATCGTCTACATAACCTAATGAACCTCCTCTACAACAGCCTTGTAACACCCAGAAAAAGTTATTTATTTATTTTAAAGCCGACGAAAGAAGAAAAGAAATAAAGTCCAAAGTCGAGGGACCAAACTCACCAATGAGAGAAAGTTAGGGAAGCGGGAGTATTTAAGAGAGAGGACAACCCTTTACCCTCTCTCCACACCAATATTTCAGCCAAGAAAAGATAGGAGAAAAGAGAAAGGAAGAAAAGAGGAAAAGTGTTGGTTCGGGTTGGTTCGAGTAACCAAAATCATTGAGAAGCGAGTCAAATCGAAGCTCTTCTCGTCGTGGTCGTTTGTGTGAGTTCTAGGACCCCTCTTTTAAACATTTTGAATGATTTGGGGCCGGAACACATCTGAAATCCGGGTTTTTGAGTGTGTGCATGTTTGACCTGTTTGTGTATATGTATGTGTATGTATGATTTGTTTGAGTCTTGATTATGAGCTTATGTGTGCTTGTATGGTGTTCTGTTATGCATCCCTAAGGTTTAGGATGGTCGATTTGGGCTTAAAATGGGTTTAGATGAGTTTGGAGGCTGAAAACCCTCGGCTGCAGTCGGGATGAACTGCATTTTGCATCAGCTAGTGCTTGGCGACTGACTGGAGGCCGAATGGAGACCATACGGCTTAATAGGGTGCGATTGGGGTCCATTCGCACGACTGGGATCCATTTGCATGATTGAGGGTCCATTCGCACGATTGAAAGGCCAGTCGCATGGAGATCATGCGATTGAAGGTCCAGTCGCATAAGTGCTCGTTCGCATTAGTCCCATTCGCATGAGGTCCATCCGTATTAGTCCATTCGCACGATTGGGTGTTCATTCGCATGAGTGTTCATCCACATTGGTTCATTCACATGATGTTCAGGCGCATGGAGGTCATGCGACTTAAGGGTGTCCATACGCCTGAATAGGGCTGTTGCACCCGAGGAAAATATAGTTTGACTTCTAGCTTTCAGGGGAAAGTGCAGATGTAAGTTTTGACGTAAAGGTTCCTGTAAGAGCATGTAAGATGACGATTAGGGCCTTAGAATGCACATAGGGCATGATGATGATGATGATGCGTGTTTACGCATGATATGTATGTATGATGTTGCCCTGTATGATGCCTTGTATGATGTTGATGTCTGTGTATGATATGTTCCTTATTGCGATGTATGTTTATCTTTCCTGTGGCTTTATGTTTTATGTTAATGAATGAACCAAAAGAATTATGTAACTTAAAGCAAAAGATAATGAAAGAGGAACATGATGAATGAATGCATGCATTAACGATCAAATGAATGTAAGAAGGCTTGCAAGTAAATGTATGGAGGTGTTAGCTCAACTGTGTGCGGGTTAGCTATCCCGAACGATGCACACTGGGATCCAATCTTTGTGATTGACCATATGAATGGAATCCTTGCCGCTTGCCCTAGGTGCTAGAGTCAGCTTCGTGCACAATGTCCGAGGTCTATGAAAGACCTCAGGCTCAATTGCCCACTTTATGCACAATGTTCGGGGTATAGCATATGGCATTGATCCAGAATGAAAGAGAAAAGATAAATGGTGAATGTATTTGCCCTAGGTACTAGAGTCAGCTCCGTGCCCAATGTTCAAGGTCTATGAAATACCTCAGGCCCAATTACTCGCTTCGTGCATAATTTTCGGGGTAATGTACATGTCACTGGAAGTAATGAATGATTGAATGGAAGTAAGAATGTATGAAAGAATGAATGTTAACGTATAGATGATGAAGATAATAATGATGTTATCTGTGTACGTATGATGTATGATCACATATTAGTAAAGAACGGTTTTAAATAAAAAATAAAGTACGTTTTATTTATAAAACTTGAACTCACTTAGCAACACTGCGTTTGATGTGTTTCCAGTTGGCAGGTAATGATTGCTAAAGATAGCACGGGCGGCTACTCAGCTCTTTTGGGATGGCATCCATTTATTTAATGCTTTTGTGATATAATGCAACAATTTATTTTGTAACTGACTGACGATGTATTATTTGGCAAAAGTTTTTATAATGAAATGTGATGTCATATTTGAATGTTTCCGCTGTAATGTTTTAGTAGGATAATTAAAAATGTATGTTTTATGTGCGATGACCGACCAACTGTAAACGTCCCGGGAACGGGGCCTTACAAGCGTCCTTCATCGAGGCCCTTAAGTTAGCACTCTCATCACCACCCTCGGGATGCGGGGTCTCGGCCTCTTAATGAGCCACCTTTTCAGCCCTAGGCCTTCCTCTTGTGGCCCGTGGTCTAGTACCACATCCCTCATGACCTCCACCTTATGAAGCCTTAGAAGACCTACTGACAACCATCCTCTAACACGTTACAAGATCAAACACTAACACGGTCATTCAAGGTAATAACTCAGTTTGTGTCAAGTATAGTAAGTCCATAATTCTAGTGGCCAGTTGTGATTAGTCACTTACTTTAATCTTCATACTCCAAACATTTCCTATCCTGACTATATCAGTATCTATATCTACAAGAAAGCACATAATTCACATAACATGTGCATATAAACTTTTAATTTGGTATATTTGTAACTAATGAAATTTATAAGGAAATATATGTAATTTTCCTTAAAATATAATAACCAACTATCTGACCCTATGACCATAACCTTAATATTCCAGAGACTAAATGATACTCAAAATAATTAATCCTTGAAATTTAAACACCATTTAGATCACATAATTACTTTAATCAAAAAATTCTATTTTAACCGACATAAAACGACAACTTTAAAAATATATCCTTAAAACTATTAAAAATGGTCAAACAACAAAAATTTCAATATATTTTAGTTTCTAAACTTACTTAAAACAGAAAAAAGCCATCATAATGTAATAATAAAAGTGCAAAATTCCAAACATTAGTGTTAAAACGTCAATTTAGCAAAGTGGAGGGACCGAAATTTCCAACAAATGAAACCTTACTATTTTGAAACCAAATTATGCTTATAATCACTATTATGATCGAAACTCATGATATAATAATTCAAACTTAATCAAAAACTAAGTCAAGACTTCAAAAACTCCAACACTTGAACTAAATTACACATACATAATATATATCACTAAATCGCGTAGGATAAATATAAACTTAAGGTTTGGGCATAGATAACTGATTAAAATGAAGCTAATACATATGAAATGAACATAAGAACCTTACTAGGTAACACGTTAGGCCCCAAGCACCCACCACAAAAGCTAGCTAAAATGAGTCACATAACCCCCGTTTTACTTAATTTATTTTGGGGTGGAATATATACTCCTGAAAATCATTTGATGGTGCAACAGTTACTACTCTCATGTGACATTCGTTACTCTTAGATCCCTCAATTAATTTGAAGCTCGTTATCTTTCTATTATGCATTTGATAACTTTGTGTAATTAATATGCCATGATCGTCTATGTGTCATCATTAGCTAGATGTGTTAAAAAAGTTCTAATCTATAAAATAGTAAATTAAATTACCATTATATAATATTTCATCATCATTGTTGTTATTATTGTTAATATTGTTATTATTGTTATTATTATTAATAATAATATTATTATTATTACTATTATTATTATGATTATTATTATTACATAATATTATTTGCATGAAATCTATCGAATCATGCTCTCAATTTCGCGAATCTCGGTCGCCACAAATATTTTTTTGCGTTACATCATAACCCGTGTTATTCTTTCCCTAAGTTCATTAAGGGTTATGGTTATAAAGTTTGGAGTAAATAAAAATTAGAAAGAAAAGATTAGATTTTAAATCAATATTCTGTTAATAAAAGAAACCAATTATTAAATAGCTTCTAAGTTTAAATTAATTCTTATATACATATTTTTCTTATTCATTCAAACCCTAACGGAGAATACACCCCCTTGTCACCATGACCGTTTTCGTCCTCACCGTTGACCACTAATCAAGTCGACTATGTCGTCGTGAGCTGCCATTGGACGTCATTGTCTCTTGGTCTTGATATTTCATAGGTAAACAATCATCGTATTCTTTATTTCGTTTCATTAAGTTTTACCATCATTTTTGTTTGGTATGTTTCGGGAGTGGGCGATGGTGTGATGGTGTACATACAGTCATGTTGAGGCCATGGCAGTGTTCGGTGTGGGTGGCCAATTATATGTGTGTGTATGTAGATGTCGTGTGTGTGCATATAATATATGTGTGTGCATGGTGTGGGTGTGTGAAAATGTATGAATGGTGAGTATGTGTGTGTGTGTGAGTTTATATGTGTGAGTTATGTAAGGCCCCGTTCCCGGGACGCTCACAGTCGGTTATTCATCAAAGATAAAACATATATTCAAGTTTTCTAAAACAAAATAGCAGAATAATTTAAAACCATTTCATAATTGCTTTTGAAAAGTAATACAACATTCATAATTGTTACAAAATATTATTTGTTCGCATTACAATGCAAAAACATCATCGTTTAACAAAGTGGATGCCATCCAAAAATACCAAGTAGCTGCCCGTGCCATCCTCAGCAACATTCATTTGCCAACTAGAAACACATAAAAGTCAGCGTTACTAAGTTAGTTCTAGTTTTATAAATAAAATACTTTACTTTTATTTAAAAACTGTTCCTTTACATTCACCTATGATCATGCATCATACGTGCTAATAGATAATTTTATTATTATCTTTCATCATCGTTATTTATCTTTCCATTCATCCAATGTACAACATCATTGTCATTCGTTCACATTCATTACTTCCTTACTTACATTTCATTCATTATTAAGATTCACTTTTCATTTCGGACATAATGTCAAACCCTATACCCAAAAGTAGGCACGAAGTGGGTACCAGGCCGAAGTCTATAAATAGAACACCATTCATTACGCACGTAGCCTGGCACTAGTAAGCGACAAAGATCCCATATGTTTGGCCAGTCACAAAGACTAGAACCCTGTGTGTATCTTTAATGCTTACATAAACCACACACAGTAGAGCTAACAACATTTTAGAGTTGTGCACCTCCTTTCATTTGCTTGCAAGCCTTTCCATTCCATCATTTATTAATGCATGCATTCTTTTATTCTTCACATTCCTCTTCTCATTATCTTTCCGCTTGACTACATAATAATTACGTTTATTGATATTAATCATAGCATGCAAAGCCACGAAAAATAATCATATATAGCAAGGAACATAAACATAGACACACCCAAACATGGCATCACCATAAATATCACAATCCACATCATTCATCATCATAAAATCAACTTGCATAACCCCGGGATCCAAGTCAAAGCCTAGTACTTCACTATTTCCCAAAATCTCAGGAAAATATTCAGAAGTCTTACGCGCAAGGGCACTATGCAGGCGCATGGCCTTTCAGGTGGATGGGTACACTTAGGCGCATGGGAAGGTTCCGGACGCATGGGCACTATTTGGGCGCATGACCCAACAGTTAGTCATTTTAGGCAGGCGCATGGGCACTATGCAAGCACATGAGCACCTAGTTGGATGAGCGCTTAGGCGCATGGACAGTCTTAGGCGCATGAACACTTAGTACATTTCCAGCCTAATTTCTAGGCGCATGAACATTATTAGGGCACATGGGTTTTGGGCGCATAGGACAACACTTAGGCAATATGACCGTTGGGCGCATGGACAACCAACTCACACTATCAACCAACTCATATATATATATATATATATATATATATATGTGTGTGTGTGTGTGTGTGTGTGTTTGTGTGTGTGTGTGTGTCAAATGGAACATAAAATAAGCTGAAGTTGGATTCTTGGGTCAACTATGATCAAGAATTAAGGGATTGGGAACAAAGGGTAATAGTTGTATGTTAGGGAGCTTACAGTTAGAAAATTTGGTCATTTTATACAGGTGATAACTTGATCGTACAAAGTCCAAAATAGATAAATTTAATGTCTAAAACTAAGTTCAAAGAGTTTACTTTCCAACCTAATTGGTCTTGTAAAAAACCATGAAGTTTTGGACCCCTAAATAGTTTATACAATTGATCTCATGTCATTTAGTTGTCATTTTGAGCTCCAAACTTATTTTTGAAAATTTGTGTGCAAATAGTAAGGTATCCTAAAGTATTTTTTAAAATACTGATTTAAGGGTAATAACTTAAATAGCTAAAATGAGCTAATGATTAAAATTGAAGATTAATAATATGAAATTTAGTGGTATTAATTCATGAATGAGTAAATTTTGTAAATTAAATAAAACTAGATGTAAATATAACACAAAATACTACACAGCAATCATAAACAAGCAAATGTCACGACAACAATGATTTCATTTTACTTGACACAAGTTTGGATACAAGGCAACAAAACCCAACATCGTAGTTATCAAATTAAGTACCATGTCTGGTAGTGAGGGTATTAACAAGGTGGATTACTAAAGAAAGCTAGTTAGTTTTGAATATATAGTAATCATTGTATGTGTTATTGTTTGTATCTTGCTAAGTTTATGGTCAAAGTACAATCTTCTACATACTAATCAAGTTTCATGGCATTTTTTCTACAAATATTTATAAATCTTAACGAAGAAATGTATTCTCAACCCTATTTTTTGGCGATCAAAATTATTTATTTTCTTGAAACATGCATGAGTTTTTTTGTGTGTTTCTTTATTCACAACTATTAACTTTGGGTTGTTATCAACGGACAGGTATTGATAGTACTATTAGGTTGACACATCCACCCTTGTTTGTCAGTATATTAGTTGGGACTGACAATGGCCACGAACGGACCCTAGGGTGATATGTTCTGACAAGATCTTTGTGTACGTTGTAGGTTAAGTTATGAGGCTTATGACTACATGTGATATTTCTTGCATATAACTACGTACACTTATGTCCTACAAACTTCTAAAAAATATCATTTTATTATTATTTAAACCAATGAACTCACCAATCATGTATTTTTGTAAGGTGATGTCATGACACATTGGTTTCATTAATACATTTCTATTAACTATCAATGTGTTATAAAGATCATGTCCATTACATCCTCATGTTTACATTATAGTGGGGTGTGACATCTTCTCCCCAAATGTTAGCATAATCATTAACTCCACAAGGAGCCACATGAATTGTGGATAGTAGTGTTTGGGGAATCCCCACACATAATGGGCCCTAAGGATAAGGTAACC
Organism: Flaveria trinervia; assembly: GCA_025506515.1. Lineage (NCBI taxonomy): Eukaryota > Viridiplantae > Streptophyta > Magnoliopsida > Asterales > Asteraceae > Flaveria > Flaveria trinervia. Next base: position 149,749 of record JACCIX010001098.1, on the reverse strand, counting down.
CCCCCATTGAGATCTAATAATTATAGCATCATAAATTAGTGCAAACTAATCATTCTTAGCAAGGAACACTTAAGCCTATAGGAGTATGGTTTAGGGAATGTTCTAGCACATGGGAGACTCACTCATGTCCAAGTTTCATTATGATACATTCTCTAGTGCACTAATATTATTTTTATTTAAAATATTTTTAATTATGATATGGCATGTGTCTTAAACTTATGATCATACTAACATTATGTTGACGTATTTGGTTATGTATTACAGGAGAAAAATAATTTGAACAGGTGATCATGGATAGAAGTTGTTGATACATTATTTTCCTAGTTTATGTTCATAATGTAAAAGTCTTCCATTTCTTACACATGTGTAATATAATTATTCAATGAAATATGATACGCATTTGATATTTATTTATCTTTGATTATTTCATATTGTTATTGTGTTAAGTATAAGTCATATGTATGAACTTCATATATAGGTTTAAGACTGATGTACACAATTCTAAGTCAATAATGATTGGGAAATGTGTTCAACTTCGTCGGGTGATTATTCATGCTAATGGACCACACTTATGGAGCATACACATGAATGAATCATACTAATGAACCAGTCGCACGACTGAACCAGGAGACTAGATCAGTCATATAATTGAGGTATTAGATTGACTTAGTCGCACGACCCCCAATCATGTGTATGACTCAATCGCATGATTCAGTCGCACGACTAAACCATGCTAATGGTTCACTCGTACAAATGGCAGCTGCAAACCTACAAATACCACTTAATTCGTGAAAAAACAAAGCACTTTGAGAGATACTTCGAATATACATAAACCCTAGCCGTCCAGAGCGTCCAGAACACCTAGTCCAACTTCATAGTTCATTCTTGATCAATTTCTAGTCATTCTTAATGCTTGTTTCATAGTTCGATCGATTGGGTTATCGTTCTCACTGATTAGATCGCCAATCAAGTAGGATTCCCCACTATTTGATCTAGTCTCACGTAGAATCTGTTAGTACACCGTACGTACATCCTAAAAAGTGGTATCAGAGCCGTTGGCTCGTGAATGGCGTGGATTTGTGTTGGAGCATATATTGTCATATGTAGTGTGTCCGTCGCTTGACGAATAGTCTAGGCTTAATGTAATACACCTGATATATTGTAAACACATGAAACTGAGTCATTCGCAAGAGCATATGCGAATGAGACTCAGTCGTACAACTAAGCCATGCTAATGGACCAGTCGTGCGACTGAGAGATGCTATTGGGCCATTCGTAAGACTGAACTATATTTATGGTCCAGTCGTACGATTGAACCATACGTATGGTCCAGTCGTACGATTGAATCATACGCATGGTCCAATTGTACGATTGAACCATACGCATGGTCCAATCATACGAATGGGCCCAGTCGCATCTGATATGGGCTGAGGCCTATAAATACCAGTTTCATTGTGTAGAAAGGCAAAAGGAGTCTACCCGGGGCCTAGGTGTTGTCAGATGAGAGGTGAGATCATGCTCGATCTCCCCTTGCCAAGATTCTTGATTCTTATGTTTAACGAGCTTGTAATCATTAGGCTTTATCAATGAAACCATTATTTTCTTGTTCGTTCAATTGATTGACTCTTGGTTTTAGTTTTTATTTCCATCCGTCAAGAACACACTCGGATGTCAACCGATCCAGCGACTTCACAGTTCAATTAGTTTTGGTTTTATAAACCTACGTTTTAAATCAAAAAAGTCACCATTTTGCTTCAAAAGGTGTTTTCGACGCTTGCATGCATTAAAGTTTTGTTTTTCATCGTACGGAAGACTAGGGTTCCTAGAAAACTCATATTTTTTGTCAAAGTGTCAAAATATTCGATTTTACAAACACAACAGCCTTCAGTCGCATGATTGGTCCATTCTACAATTGATCTCATTCGTATACTCCATTCGCACGACTGAACGTAGATTCGTCTCTCATTCACACGACTGAACAACTCTAGCCTGTTGATTCCAATCGTCTTGTTCATATGCACGACCGAATCCAATCGCACTATTGAACTCATTCGTATCCTTCATTCGCACGAGTGACCCATACGCATAGCCTATTCGAACGAGTGAAACTGTCCTATTCTAAGTGTACCAAGTTTAAAGCAATGGAAGACCAATTTACTGCATTTACTGTTGGAAAGGACTCATACATCTAGAACCTTCTAATTCTGGAGAATGAGATTGGAAACTATAACAAACCACCAAAGTTGCTGATGTTGGATGAATACCCACAATGGAAATAGCACTTTGAAATCTACTTAAATGGAGTTGAACCAAATCTTTGGATATCCATTGAGACTGGTTACATGTACCAATTAGTGCTAATGGAGTCAAGTTGACCTTGGGAGGAATGAGCGAAGCCTAGAAGATTCTGTTTGATGCTGAAAAGAAAGTATATGCCTTGTTGACTCAGTCTATACCTAAGGACATCTTTTATCAGGTCTCTGAGAACAAGTAGGCCAAGAAGTTATGGGAGGCATTGGAAAAGAGATATGATGGAAATGTAACTTTGAAAGCACTAAAGGAAAAATCTCTTAAAATAGAGTTCGACAATTTTTCTCCAATCAGGAATGAAAGCTTAGATGATATCATTGATCGATTCTATCATCTAATGAGTGACTTGCACACTCATGGTGTGACCACATCCAGTCCCTAGCTTTGTTGACGGTCTGCCAGATAAATGGGTTCCATTTGTGTCAAATTTGAGACAAAATGAAATTCTTGCTACCTTAGACATTAATGATTTCATCTTGAAGTTAAGGGAGGAAGAACTACATATGAAGTACAAGTCAAAGAAAAGATCCGATGTTCAGAATCCTTCACTATACAATTCAGTTCCAACTCCAGTTGTTTTAGGAGCACCGTTGCAAACGGCGTTTATGTCTAGCTCCTCTGTTTCTTCCCAAAGTAATGCATCAGGAACCAAAACGTCAAGGTCATCTCGAACCCAATACATAGTTCCTGAGGCGAATACTACAAAGTTAAAGACCGAGAATCTCGGAAATGTCACAGTGGAAGTTGCTAAAGAGCACATGGATCTTCTAGTGGCTGTTGTACAATCATATGATGGTTTAGTTGCTGGTAAGATTGGAAATTGTTATCTTGCTGATGAGAACTACGAGCAAGTTGATGAAAATGAGCTACAAAGAATGGATATACTGTGGGCATTGGCTAGTGCTATCAGAAGAGCAAAGAAGTTTGTGAAAAAGACGGGGCAAAATCTAGTTCCCACTAAAGATATGACTTTTGTATTTGACAAAACCAAAGTCACATGCTTCAACTATGGTGAAAAGGTTCATTTTAAACGTGAGTGTGTAAAGCCAAAGAAAACAGGAAATGGAAATCCGTTTCCTACATTCAACCGTCAAGAAAAGGATAAATTTGGAACTTCATGATCAAGTAAAGAGACAAAGGCTTTGACTGCTCAAGGTGATGAAGGTCAAGATTGGTCTTTCTGATTAGTTTCTGAGGGTGACCTAAACATTGCTTTCGTTGATACATTGGATGATGGATCTTCAAGTTATTCATCTGATTCCTCATAGGTAAGTTCCAAAGACCAATTATTTAAAAGACATGCTTGTTCTTAATATGACAAATTTAGGGATAGCCTTGATCTAAAATTTGCTAGGTTATTAAAACATAATGATAACATCATAAATGATTTACTACTCTGCACTGAAGCAAATTGTGTTTTAAAACAAAATAAGTGCAGCTTCAAAGAAAAGATAGAACATTTGGGGAAACAACAAAGGGAAACCAAGGTTGTTGCTTTAAATCAATCAAATGACATAAAGTTTTATTTAAACTCTTTGGAGGAAACTAAAAAGGAAAAAACAGTTTTGGAAGTCGAGGTTGAATCATTAAAACAAAAACTGCACAATTTGGCTAGTTCTTCTCACATAGTTCAAAACTTAGTGAAAGAACAAAAGAACGCGAAAGGTCTGGGTTATAAAGTTGTACCGCCACCACATGCAATCCAAAGATATAGCAATGAACAGAATTAGTTATATAGAGAGAAAGTTTCTGCAAAAGGAATATTTCATTCAATCACACGCTTTGGCATGACTTTTGCAAAATTACAATTTAGGTCATTCTTCCTTATATAAGGAAAGATGACGTAGGCTGATGTCACTTGATAGTGACATCTAACCGTTATTTAACAAACTACTGAAACACTAAACTACTGAAGATGTCAAGCAGCTGACATCTTCTTACAAGAAGCTAAGTGTTTACTTATTACAAAACTACTGATAAGAAACTACTGAAACTACAACGACTAAAGAACAAGCTCTTCAGTCGTTTTACAAAACTACTGAAAGTAAAAACATAAAACTACTGATAAACACAACTACTGAAGAAGTACTCTTCAGCTATTGTGACAAACTACTGAAACTTCAGCACTTGGTCTTCAGACTTGAACTTCAGACGTTTCATCAGCTGATGACTTCAGCAGATGTCATCAGCTGATGTCTTCAGTCTTTGTCTTCAGACTTTGTACATCAGTTGTTGATCTTCAGCACTTGTGGACTCTTCAGCTGTTGAACTTCAGTATTTTGGTCTTCAGCTTCAGCACTTGTATTCTTCAGCTGTTGACCTTCAGTACTTTGTTCTTCAGCTTCAGCACTTGTGTTCTTCAGCTGTTGGACTTCAGCACTTTAGTCTTCAGCTTCAGCACTTGTGTTCTTTAGCTGTTGAGCTTCAGCACTTTAGTCTTCAGCTATTGAAGTCTTCAGTACTTGATCTTCAGCTGTTGAAGTCTTCAGCACTTGTCGAACTGCTGATGAAGCCTTCAGCAGTTGTTGTGATATCATGTGGGACTTAGAGGTTTTCTGATCTTGGCTCATTGGTTCTTTTGGTCCAACAAACCATAAACGTGTTAATCTTTAAAGTCCAAATAAAATGAAAGTGAAAGATGTTCAAAATGTTAAAACAACTAATTTTGTTAAAGAAGGTGAAACATCTAAAAAGAAGTGAAACAACCCAACCAAACACATCTCAAATCCCTACCAAACTCAACCCCACATCAAAATTTTCCTCAATCAATAGAAGGGAGATCATGTTGTGGAAAACGAGGACATATCTCTCCTAATTATCCTTACCATCAGACACCCAAAAAGAAAACTGAACTTTTTAATAAAAACCAAGATTTTCTAAAATTAGATCTAATACACCACCTAAGAGTATTAGTGAACCTAAAGTTCAAACCATAGGCCAGTCATCTGTTTACCACAAACAAGCCTTACACAAAACTTGCTTATGGAAGATAAAATCAAGTAATATGTCTGATAGTGAGAACAAGAAAAAGAAGGATGTACCCTCATCCTCTGGGATAGTGGGTTGAGTTTATGATGTGTGATTCCTCTGGGTCACCCAAGCCAGTTAAGGCTTGGGTCCTAAATCTAAACTAATCAATTTCTTTGAATGTGCAGGGTGTCCACTATAGTGCTATCACTAATACCTGGATTATTGATAGTGGGGCGTCTAGGCACATGACAGGGAATTCGTCTCTCCTTTTCAACGTCAAAAAAAATAAAGGGGGACACGTATCATTCGCTGGGAATAAAGGAGGTTACATCAACGCTCAACACGAAGTGGGAAATGAGAAAGTGAAGTTTGACAAGGTCAACTACGTTCAATAATTACAAAACAACTTGCTTTCAGTCTCCCATATCTATGATAAAGGATTCAAAGTTGTATTTGGCAACAAGAAGTGCTACATGTTGAAGAAGGATTATGTTATCGAGGAGGATAAAGTTCAAATGTCAGCTTCCAGATATAACGATTTGTACGTCTTGGATCTATAAAAAGCCTCCACAACTAAGACCACTATCTAATGCTTCTTCTCTAAGGTTATAGAGAGGGATTCAGTTCCCTGGCATAGGAGAATGGGACATATTAATCCTAGCAAGATGAATCATCTGGTACAGAATGATTTAGTGAATGGAGTAACTGTCAAGAATTTCCAGCTCCTAGATTTTTGTGTAGCATGTAAGATAGGGAAATAGACCAAGAAGTCTCACAAGGCAAAGAAAGTTAATTCTATTGATATTCCTCTCGAGCTTCTACAAATGGATCTGTTTGGCTGGTCAGCACTAAGAGCATTGTTGGTGATCTGTACTGCTTTGTAGTAACTGATGATTACTCAAGATTCTCTTTGGTGATGTTTCTGAAATCCAAATCAGCGACATTTGAATCATTCATACATCTAGTAACTACTTTGGAATCATTCTACAAGGTGAAAGTAAGAAAGATTCGATCAGACAATGGAACAGAGTTCAAGAATCAGTGGATGGAGGCATTCTGTAGAGAGAAAGGAATTGTTCATCAATTTACTTCTGCCTACACTCCACAGATGAATGGAGTTGCTGAAAGAAAGAATCAGAGCTTGATAAAGACATTGAGAACAATGTTAGTCGACTCTAAACTGCCTATTCAATTTTGGAATGAGGTAGTGGCAAATGCATGCTACACTCTCAATCGAGTCTTAGTGGTCAAACGTCATGGGAAAACATGTTATGAATTGCTCCAACGACGTAAACCAAAATTGGAGTATCTCGAACCATTTGGTGCACCGTGCATGTTGTTAAAGAAGACTCAGACTGGGAAGTTTTATGAGAAGGCAGAAGAAGGTATTTTTCTTGGATACAATATACCAGACAAGAGAATTTATAACAACTCAATGGGCCAGGTAGAAGTGTGGTGCAATGATGATGTCCAAAGATACACCACCCCCTACTGGAAAAGGACCTTACTTTTTCTTTGACTATGATGGATTTTTTAAGTCCTTTAATCTATCTCCCTCTCCTACTAATGATGATTTATCTGCTACAATGATGTACGATGTTCTGAACACTCCTCCACTAGACTCGACATCATCGGCTCCATTAGATGATACTTCTATCCCTTTAGGGGGAGAGCTTGAAATGGGTGATTCTTCCTCTGATGATGAGGTAGTTGAGACTGCAAATGTGGATCCCGAGGATCAGGTTCCCACTAATGAAAGTACATAAGCATCTGATCTTGATGTTACCGACACTTCTAAACCTGATACTCCAACAGCCACAGATAATGAACCTGGATTCAAAATCTGGACACTGAAGTAGTGGTTCCCACCACTCCTGGATCTCGAGTTAATATGTATCATCCCTTGGACAACATCATTGGGGATGTTCTATTGGGAGTTCAGACACAAAATCAACTATACTCAGCTAATTATGCCATAGTCATAGAAAAAGGTTCTCTACAAGATGGTGCTTATTGATGTTTTGTGTCTCAATTTGAGCCAAAATATGTAAATGAAGCCTTAAATGACGAGGCATGGGTTAGTGCTATGCAAGAAGAACTCCTTCAGTTCAAGAAGTTAGGAGTATTGACTCTTGTGGATAGACGAAAAGGTGCAAAGGTGATTGGCATTAAATGGGTTGTTAAATATAAGAGAGATGATCAAGGAGTCATAAACAGAAACAAGGCTAGGCTTGTCATTCAAGGGTTCAGACAAGTAGAAGGCATTGACTATAATGAATTGTTTGCACCAGTGACAAGGATGTAAGCAATTCGTATTTTCTTAGCCTATACATCCTACATGAAGAATAAAGTTTATCAATTGGATGTGAAAAGTGCCTTTCTTCATAGTGAAATTCATGAAACGGTGTACGTCAGTCAACCCGAAGGATTTGAGGATCCTTATCATCGGGATAGAGTTTATAAATCGGACAAGGCTCTATATGGGCTTCATCAAGCTCCACGAGACTAGTATGAGAAACTATCTACTCATCTGCTGAAACATGGTTTTCGCAGAGGAGTTATTGACTGCACGTTGTTTATCGAAGAGAAAATGATGATCTGCTACTAGTACAAATATATATTGATGACATCATTTTCGGCTCCAAAAATGAAGCTTTGTGTAAGGAATTCGAATCTGTGATGAAAGCTGAGTTTGAGATGAGTGCTATGAGAAAAATGAAGTTCTTTCTTGGGTTACAGGTGGATCAGACACCAAAAGGAATCTTCCTGCATCAGTCCAAATATGTAGGAGATGTCCTTAGTCGATTCGACATGGAGAATTCTATGGCTGTTGGAACACCACTTACCACGAACCACGATGTAGCACCCGATGAAAATGGTGATCTGGTAGATGCCACTATGTACCGAGGAATGATCGGATCTCTTATGTATCTCAGAGTCTCTCGTCCTGATATTTTGCATACCACGTGTCTCTCCTCCATATATCAGGGTATACCAAAAGTAAATCATCTAATTAGAGTTAAAAGGATCTTTCGTTATCTGAAGGGTACTCCAACACTCGGGTTGTGGTATCCTCATGATGATGACTTTGAGCTTATAACGTATAGTGACTCGGATTATGGTGGTTGCAAGATGAATTACAAGTCAACATCAGCTGAATGTCAGTTCTTTGGAAGATGGTTAGTCACCTGGCAATGTAATAAACAGACATTTGTTGCTCTGTCAATATGTGAAGCTGAATAAGTTGCTGCTGCAAGCTCCTGCTCCCAAATCATTTGGATTCAACAGCAAATGCGAGTCTACGGTTTGCAATTTTCTAACACTCTTATTTTTGGCTATAATTCTGCTACAATTGTTGTCACTAAAAATCCGGTCCAACACCCAAAAACTAAAGACATCGATATTAAATATCATTTTATACGTGATTGCTTTGAAAAGAAATTAAGCGATGTTGTTAAAGTTAATATAGATTTTCAACGCGCCGGCACAAAAGCATTTGACAAACCTCGGTTTTTATATCTTTTAGAGGTTATTGGCGTGAAAAAGAAAAGAGATGTGATTCAAGAAAAATAATGTTCTTAGTCCGACAAGTTTGTTCTTATTTTATTAGTTATTTTTTATTTTTTATTTTTTATTTTATTTTCCTGTCTTTTAAAATCTAAAAACACAAAAAGATTTTCAGTTTTAGAATTTTAGGGGGAGAATAGTTGAGTATTCAGTTTTAAATTACATAAAAAAATGAGGGGGAGGGCAGATAAGCTGAAAGCAAAGAAATCATATCTATGATTTTGATTTAAAATTTATAGAAAATGATAGTACACAGGGAACAAATTGTTTAAAAACATCAAAAGGATTTAAATGTTCAAAATGTAAGATTAAAAAAATAGGTCTGAGAAGTCTAAGCAAAATTAAGGAAAAGTGATAGTATACTGGTATGCTACTGAGGTAACATAGAGAAAGTAGACCTAGGGGTTGCTAGTCCATTATATGATGTGTCAGTAGATTCAACACAATAGACGAGTAGACTTCATTTGTGAATAAAATTCAAACTAATATGTTCAACCAGTTATGGGTTCTCATCTTATCCCTGGTTAACACAATCAACAGATTTCCAATAAGTAGTGAAGAGCAAAATAAACACAACAAATGTGTGCGGATGACCATAAAAATGAGCAAACCACATGGAAAACTGCTAAGTACAATCAAGCTAATGACTAGTGTTGTTGGTGTGTTATGTGCAAAAGAAAAACAAATGCTCTAACAAGAAGATAGGTTGTGTGCCTCTCTATTGTGCGATGGCACTGACCTGAGGATAAGTATAACCTAAATATTCTAGAATTCATTGGTGTTTGCGCCTCTCTGCTGTGTGATGGCACTGACTTGAGGTTTGGCATCTATTTGAAAGCTCTTAGAATAGTTTCTTCTTGTCAAATACCCGTAGACCGCTCAAAAATCTTCTGAGCAATGTTGATTACCATATAAGTGTGGGATCCACAAACGCTTGTTGAAATAATATAACCTAACGTATCACCAATGTGAGTCGAAAATCTGTCTATGGATTTAAGTGGACAAATATACTAACAGTCATCGTGGCTACGACTCTCAACAGTCAAAATCATTGCGTACATTTTATAGCTCTAGTATGATTTCCTGAAAGTGTTATTGACTCTCAGAAAAATGAAAATCTAGTATCAAAGTGCTTGTAAAAGGGTCCCAAATGATTATGATATACATGTATGATTCCTTATGAATCCTTCCAAAAATGATAAAATTTAATTGAAGCTGCTCTGCTCAAGAGGAAAAATCAATGAGATGATGTCTGAAAGGTTTTAATCCTCCTCAAACCATAATCACAAAAAAATACGTCTTCTTTTGTTTTAATTAAAGTTGTATTTCTATTTTTGTTTTTTACTTTGCGTAAATGTCGGACTAAGTAACTAGATGAACACTGTGAATCACAAAGTAAAAAGATTACATCTAAGGTGATCAAATGTTTTTCAATTAAAAGGATCACGTCTGAGGTGATCATATATTTTTCAATTAAAAGTATCACGTCTGAGGTGATCAAATGTTTTTCAATTAAAAGGATCACGTCTGAGGTGATCAAACGGTCTTCAATTAAAATAGGTCATGTCTGAGATGATCGTTGTTCATAATGTTATATATCAAAGGTTAAATCTTAAGTGTTTGGAAGTGTATGATGTCAAACTAATAAGTATGAGCCAATCGTATGATTGAATCATAAGTATGAACCAATCATACGTATGAACCATAAGTATGAACAAGTCACATGATTGGACCATGAGTATGGAAACAATTATGCGATTGGATTATAAGAATGAACCATTCATATGACTGGATGAAGGACTCTCAGCCAGTCGTACGACTGAACCCCAGCCGCACGTTTGCATCATGTGTATGGGTCCAGTAGCACAACTGAATTTTAAAATAGTATAAATAAGGGGGTTAGTCGGTCGTATTCTATACCACCCTTCAAAACTCTCAAAAACTGCCCATACACAAACACTCTGCAAAAATTTTGATTACTATGATTACCACGTGATTATGGTACTAACTGGTTTCCTACTCATCTACAGGTACTATGGAACTGAAATCGACCCAAATGTATGGTTTAATCGAACACTAAATGACCGCAATTGTTAAGATCAATAACCAGGACTAAACTCTTAAAATAGACCACTTAAATGGACACCAATGTTGATTTAAATAAAACCAAGTGTTATTTTGAGTCTCTACGGTCCAAATGAATCTAAACACGAAGTGTATTATCATGTCTTCACAAAGATTCAAATCTATGGGGTTCAATAGTGAAAGATGCGAATAGACATGTTGATAAATTTTAGTCGCCCAATTTAGCTAGTAGAATGATTCAATCGCACGAGTGAATCATGCGTGTGGGTCCAGTCGCACGACTGCCTCAACCGCATGGCTTAGTATACGACTAAGCTCAGTCGCCTGCTCAATTGTACGACTGAACTCAATCGTACGACTGAACTCAATCGTACGACTGAACTCAAGTGTACGACTAAACTCAGTCGTATGGTTCAATCACACGATTGATCCAGTTAATCAACATCATTCAAAATCCAACTGTTAACTCTTACAACCAATATAATGTATATGTTTCTTGTGTTGCAACAATATGGATGATAGATGGACTATGAGCACCAAGCACAACATATGTGCTCATCTTGATGCTAAATCCCGGAATGCCTCTGAGTTCACTGGGATTATTGCCTTCCTACATAGATCGAGGATCTACAAGGCCATCTCTACTCCATGCACACCATACAGATCTATTCAGCAGGCCTTTTGGGAAAGTGCCTCAGTTGACCGGTCGGTTGAGCCTCACCGTATCTAGAGCTCTATCTTTGGACAAGACATTGAGATCCGTGAAGAATACATTGAGATCCGTGAAGAGGACTTAAAGAGAGTCTTGGATTTAGGGGAAGACGGGGCCCATCTAACCAAGTTGCATCCATTGACTGTTCGTTGTTTCTTTCTGAGGATCAAGTACACCTGAGACATCAATGTCGGCGTACGGAACAAGAGCAACATGTGCCCGTAGTTCAAATACTTGGAACATGTGATCCTAGAGTGTATAGCCTCCAGGCGGGGAGTCTTTGATGAGATGTCCGACCAAATCCAAATTGCATATGTTGCACTAGTACTAAAGCACTAGTTTAGTTTCTCTCGCATGCTCTTCTCCTACCTGATCGAGAACATTAAAGCCAAAGGCAAGGAAGGCTTCTGCATGTATCCATGTTTCTTACAGATGATCATGATGAGAAGCTTCCTATGTTGTCAAAGGAGAAAGATGATGTTGTGATGCTTGAGGTGATGGATGATACCACCTTGGGTAGGATGAAGGTATACCGGGGGAAGCAGGTGAAGCCCCCAGTCAGGAGACTATTTGGGCATCTGGCCAATGAGGACTATGTAGCGCCTTCTCGTAAGAAATGACATCACGATGATAGTGATTCTGATGTTGAGCCTATTGTGGTACCCACTGATGAAGAGGACGATGATGATGATGATATGGATGATGGTCAAGGTGGTGGAGATATTGGTCCTAGTCAATCAAGGGCCATTGACACTTCTACTATATCTACACCATCTCCACATGGTACTTTTGATGCACTTGGTGGATCTAAGTAGGCTGCTTTCCACCAGGACTTCCTGTTACATGAAGAAGAAGAATCTGATGATGAGCCTCTTGTCAGGAAAGTCGGTAGTCGGGTTGTGGCTACCGAGAAAGGGAAAGAGGCGGTTGGTGGACGCCAAGTTGGGTCTAACGGTGGTGATACTGATTTCACTTATCCAACATACACACAGGACCAGCTAATTAGCTCAAGGGGAGCCCCTATCGCCAAGGGTTCAAGGAAGATATGGATGGCCCAACCCCACAGCAAAAAGAGTAAGAGACAAAGGATCACCCTAATCACTTCTTCCACCACCACAGCCACCATCTCTACAGCCACCACCTCTACATCCACTAATACTCCACCACCACCCATACACATATCCACCTCACCCACAATACCCAACACAACTCCACCACAATCCACTCCCATTCCTCCTCCTATCTTCACCACATCCACCACTAAAACCACCACTCACCAAGTCCGTACATCCACTCAATCCCCACTTACACCTGGTTCTACTTTACCCACTATCGGGTTAGAGGAACAGATGGTGAGCCTAAACCGACTGGTGCTAAAGCTTTTAGCGACAGATGATCTGAGAGCTAATCAGATGAACCAGCTGATGGCAGTCAATTTAAACCGCCAAGGCCAAGCAGATAGCTTAGCTTACTAAGAAGACTGTTGTTTACAAGAGAGCATTAGGTCGATCTCACCATGCAGTGAAGATTCAAAATGATTTGATGATGGCGTCAGTAAAAAGGATTGAAGGATTGGAGAAGAAGAACAAAAGGATTATGCTAAAGTTGAAGGGGATAAAGGGTGAGCCCTAAAGATCAAAGGTAATGGTGATGATGAAGGAGATGATGAGGATGAGACTTCTAATGATGAATCAGAAGATGATGATGATGAAGTTGGAGGTAGTGCTAAAGATAAAAGAGATGATGATACGATGAGGATGATCAAGAAGGTGATGCATCTGCATCAACCTCAAGTCAAGCTGCAAGTGAGAGGCGCTCAAAAAAAGCGTTGTCGTCTGCAGCTCCAGTTGAAGAAACTCAGGAACAGGGAAAGAGTGATGCTCAACAACCTAAGGACTATGATGTTATACCCCTTCAGCAAGTCAAGACTCAACTCACTATGATTCTCGATTTTCAATGAATTGTAGGAAGGTCTGTGAGCTATACCCCAAAAGAAGGAGAGATCATCCATGATCTGACAGATGAGCAGCTGGCTGATATGTTCAGATTAAATCCAGATGAAGTGTCAAAGATGCTCCAAAAGTTGATGTCTTAAGTGATGAAGAGCTACAGGATGTGGATGAAATAGAGATTGAAGATGTCACAGCTGACCACTATCCTAAGTACACTGACCCTGAGGGCAACGTTATCCCCAACCTGGGTGAAACTTTTGGCAATGATACCTTTGATAAGATGGAGGATATGGAGAAAGAAAAAGAGAAAGATGAAAGTAAATCCCAAGCTTCATATGCAATTGTTTATATTAAGAAAGCTGAATGGGCAGCTTGTTTTGCTGAAATGAAAGCCCAACGCGCACCTCCAAAGCAAAATGCCTACACCAAACTTAAAGAGTCAAGAGACATTAGAAAGTGTCAGGCAAGATTATCGTGTGGGCATATTTAGAAGACTTGGAAGTCTATGCTATTAAAATGGAGAAATGGATTTATTACTTCAAATATCCACATGATCTGAAGACACTTCCTGGTTTTGAGCTCAACCGACTGGCATGCTTAGATCTTTTGTATGCCAACCCAAGAAAGATGTCAGGATGGTTTGAGGAAGCATTGAAGAAAGAATACCACACTAGATGGGTAAACTTTAGACCTCAACAACCTAAGAGGTTCATTCATAAGTCTGAAGTTGATCCTATATCTGGAAGGCCTAAAGTAGTGTTGAAGTGGAGTCCCCCACGCACAATGTCCAATATTCCCTTATGGGAAATGCCTCAGGACTTCACACCATACTTAAAATGGTGGTATTATGATTGGAAGATGGGGGAAGCAGTCATAGTTCTGAATAGAGATGGGAAGATAGAGACTATCAGGGTATTTGACCTAATATGGCTTACTAATTTGTCTGTTGATGATGTTTACACTTTATACAAGTGGCCACTATTCTATGACATGCAAGATATTATACAAGCTCTACAATTCCAACATGTTATATGACTCTGCTTTGCATTCGAGATACACGCAGGAGTCACCAGAGAAGAGAAGTACAAGAAATTTCAAGAGCATGTGAAGAATGTTAAAAAAAAGCTAAACTTATCGGATTCAGAGGAAGATCTCCCAAGCTTATGAACAAAAAATTGAACCACAACAGAGCCAAAAGCTTGCTGAAGATGTACTAAAGATCCTAGAAGAAGGTGATGACCGTGAAGGTTAAACTAAGCTTCTGGTGCATCTGCAGTTTGATAATTTAGCCTGATTTGGTTTCAATATTGGAGCACTTTTAAAGCACGAGAGCAACAGCAAAAAGAGAGACAAAAGAACTTGGAGAAAAGCACTAAAGCAACAGCATAAGAGAGACAAAAGAACTTGGAGAAAAGCACTAGAGCAATAGCAAAAGAGAGATAGAAGAACTTGGAGAAAAGCACTAAAGCAACAGCATAAGAGAGACAAAAGAACTTGGAGAAAAGCACTAGAGCAATAGCAAAAGAGAGATAGAAGAACTTGGAGAAAAGCATGTTAGACAATAGGATAAACTAGGTCCAAGGGGGAGTTTGTTGATACATCATGTTCCTAGTTTATGTTCTTCATGTAAAAGTCTTTTATTTCTTACACATGTGTAATGTAATTATTCAATGAAATATGATATGCGTTTGATGTTTATTTATCTTTGATTATTTCATATTGTTATTGTATTAAGTATAAGTCATATGTATGAACTTCATATATAGGTTTGAGATTGATGTACATAATTCTAAGTCAATAATGATTGGGAAATGTGTTCAACTTAGTCGGGTAATTATTCATGCTAATGGACCATACTTATGGACCATACGCATGAATGAATCATACTAATGAACCAGTCACACGACTTAACTAGGAGACTGGATCAGTCGTATGATTGAGGCATTAGATTGACTCAGTCGCACGACTGAACCTTCAGTTTTGCGTATTACTCAATCGCATGATTCAGTCGCATGACTAAACTATTCTAGTAGTTCAGTCGTACGAATGGCAGCTGCAAACCTATAAATACCACTTAATTCATGGAAACACAGAACACTTTGAGAGATACTTTGAATATACATAAACCCTAGCCGTCCAGAGCATCCATAACACCCAATCCCACTTCATAGTTCGTTCTTGATCAATTTCTACTCATTCTTAATGTTTTTTTCACAGTTAGATCAATCGGGTTATCGTTCTCATTGATTGGATCACCAATCAAATAGGATTCCGCATTATTTGATCTGGTCTCGTGCAGAATATGTTATTACTCCGTACGTGCATGGTCCTAAAAAGAAGTCAACCTAGTTGAACATAATGAGATTAGCCCCTCCTACCTATTTGTTACCATTGTGACAATTTACTTAAATTTATATATTTTGGTTAAGAAAATATTTAACTAGTTTAATTATATTAGAATGTATGCCATGTAGGCAATGAACCATTGGACTTACTTTATATAAGTAATATTTATTGTCCCGCTCCATTGCGTTGATATCAGTCAATCACTGTCAGTCACGATCAAAGGGGTATGACACTAGTTTTATTGACAATTATTTGATTTTGATTTGAAAAGTATTATATATCTTCTCAGAATAAATTTTAATGTATTCATACACTAATACATTAGTTATTGGATTAGTGGTCTAAGAGATATTATCAGTTTGATTATCAATGATTTCTATCTTTTCAAGAACTTGTTTGGTCACATACTCCAGCATAACCATGTAATTATGGTCACGTGATAGGGGAAAAATATCATACCTAATTCCTGAAGTGTCTTTTGGTTCCCTTTGTGCATCTAACATTTCCTGAAGTTTAGTAAATCACAATTGAAAATTTTCAAGCTTTACCAAAATAGATGACTAGTTAGCTTTTGATTTGGTTATCAGTCACGTAGATTATAAATTTGAGCTTAAAGGATGTATTTCTCACTATAAAACTTCTTGATAGAGATTAAATGTGATTTTATATGATCGATAAAATATATTTGTTCTTGTTTTAGCATTTTATTTTTAACATGTTCTTCTTAGAGTAAAATGGGCAAATTGTGATAATGCTCTTTGTAGCTTGCATCTTATTAACGCATTATTTTATTACAAAGATTTTATTTTGCTTCAACTGGCATTGTTGAAGGCATATCATTTATGTATGCAATCAAAGCATGATTATTGTTGGTTGGCTTGGCATAAAGACTCTAGTCATAATCTCTATCTTGTTGAATGGCAAGTTCTAGAGGTTGAGTTATAAGTATTATGAATCTGGTTGGAAATTTGATAGTATGCCTAATTCTAATAATAAGACTTTCTAGATTTATAGCCATCTTTTTGTTGGTGATAATTACATTGTTGATTAGAAAAAGAGTTATTGAAATTGCCCCATTAAACCTTGCATTGTGATTTCGGGTTACATTACACTCTCTTAAAAATGCTCTTTAACTCCACAATTAAAATACCTAGCTTTTGATTTGTTGAAGACAAGCTATGTGTTCTTATTACGTGTAAACTTTCTTCCTCATCTAAAGAAATTTACTTTCTTATGGCTTCATAGCCATCTAACATTGCAAATCCATTTCCTCCACTTATCTAGATCTGTTTATTCTAAATCTCTTTTGTATTAATAAGCCAGGCAAGTCTACCTTGTCACACCCCAACCTTGACAGAATTGTCGAAATATGAGGGTTAAGATTGTTCACAACCACATAAATCTATCTTTAAATGAAAATAATATTATTAGAAGTTTCAAATGAAGATACAATCATATGTCTCAATCATGAAATAGTTTCAAACAAAACAAAACATAACATAAGCACTTTGTAGAGATTATATGAAGATGCTGATGCAACCTAAACACCAAAAGTCTCTCTTGCATGCATGCACATGAGTACTGAAGAAGAATGTTTTGGAAGTTTCACACATGCAACAGAAATATTCTAAGTGTGAAATCTTCTGAAGCCAAGACCAATATCTTCCGAAGCCAAAGATGAAGTCTTCTGAAGCTTCGGAGACAAAGTCTTCTAAAGCCAACACTTGAACACAGATTTCTTCCGAAGACTTTTAGCACACATGCTTTATCTGATGTTCTTTTCCATAAAGCTAGACCCCTTTCTGATGCAACTCTATAAAGTCGCAAGCTTTCACAAGTTAGTGAAAAGGTCCATGCTTTTAGTAACTGTACATTGAGGTCTTGAGTCTGTAACTTTCTACTTCATGTACTTTATCCTTTTTGTAATATATTAGGATGTGAGCTATGGCATGTCATAGTCACAATTCAAAAGGCAATCTGCCTTTTGACTCTACATTATGTCTAGTCAATTGTATCCAACTGGCCTTCAAAGTATGGCTGGCTGTAGGATGTAGTATATGTATCTCAAGTACTTGTAACTTCCTTTATGCTTTGTAACACTTGTAAAAGAACTTCAGAAGGAAATATACAGCAATCATGAAAACCATCTCCTTGTGTATTTTGCTATCTTGTTATGTCTCTTATCTACTTGTGTTCTTTGTATCATCTCTAATGGTTAATCCAGTCTCACTATTTGATTAGTCAAAGTTAATCTCCTATTTGTGTTGTTGTGTTGTAAGTGACCACCCTTCATCGATCCTGCATTTGGTGTCAAAGCATTCTAGGCTCTTGATATAAGATTTCACCATCATTAAATCCCTCACACACACAAATACTTAACTTTTCAAATGACAGTCATTTCCAAAACTGATATGGAAACGGGAACAATGAACAAATCCCCACTGATCACTCTTGATGACTTTGACACCTGGTGCCAAAGAATGGAAGGTTTCATCAGCTCTCTAGACTTAAGAATGTGGGAATCTGTAGAGAATGGTCCTTATATACCAACATTTTCTGCTACTGGTGGTGATATGATCCTCAAGGTTGTGGCTGACTACTGAGATGAAGATAGAAAGAGAGTAGAGATTGAGCAGAAGGCCATGACAGCCCTTCAGACTGCTCTTCCAAACTTTGTGTATAGAGGTTTCAAGAAATGCAAAATAGCTAAGCAGTTGTGAGATGCATTGAAACTGATGTATAAGGGTTCCTCTAAAACCAAAGAGAACAAGAAGGATCTCCTGAAGTAGCAGTTTGAAATTTTCACCTTCAAAGCAGGTGAAACTATGACTCAACAATATTTCAAGTATGTTGAGATTATGTATACCCTAATGGATGGAGGAGTTGCTCTTGGGAACAGAGACATTGTAAGGAAGTTCATGTCCTCACTTCCTAGGCAATGGACATACTACTGTGTGGTTATCAAGAGGATTGAGAACCTAAAAACTCTCACTCTGACAGAGTTATAAGGGATTTTCAGTGGCTACCAGATGGAGATGAACATGCAAGGTTCATCTGGAAACTCCAACAATCAAATGGGTTCAGCCCTTCATGTGGTTGAAAGGGATAGCATAAAATTCCAACATCATCTCATATGCTACCCTGACAACTCACAAAAGGGCCTTCATGACCTTCCTTGAGACACCAAGGGAGAACTACACTCAAGGAAGCCCATTCCAAGAGACAAGTTCTTCTTATGTCCTCTGATGAAAGTTATGGCAACTCTCTTTTCACCCTTAGAGACCTGGAATGCATCTATCCAGATGATCTGGAGTACATAGAATAGTCCAGCAGATGGCTCTTCTCACTCACAGAGCCAAGAAGTTCTACAAGCAGACTAGAAGGAAGTTCCCCAGCAATGCAACCAGTGGAAAGTTTGGACTGGACAAAAACAAAGTCCAAGTGTTAGACCTGTAACTTCATGGTCACTTTTCTAGGGAGTCTAAGGCACCAAGAACAAATGATGGCCAAGCACAATCCAGACAAACTACACTGACAAGGCTACCCAGAATAAGAAGCCAAAGCAGCAAGCTACAGTTGCTATAGAAGAAGAAGGCTTGACTGGAGCTTTCAGGTGAAAGATGCTTCTCCAAACCAAGCACTGAGGCAGATCATGATGAAGCCAAGGTATTGGAACATCTCTGCACTCCTGAATGCATTGTTAAAGTTAACAGATACAGGTCCTACAACTTAGAAATGAGATCTGATCATGAGTCTTAAACATTTTAAAAGCTGATTTTAGAAAGTTTGAAAATGATTATAAATTGAAACTAGAGGACTTAGGAAAAAAACATTTCAGTTCCAAAACATGAGCATACAAATTTTAGGACTCAGATCAAGGATCTCATAACTAAGCTGACTGAGCGCCAGACTGAGCTTGTGATCAACAAAGCCAGGGCAAAAAAGGTGTTCTGAAGAAGAGACCTTCAAGAACATGATATCCCCATCCCTGCATAACAAGTTATGTTATCAAAACAAGAAGGGGCTGGGATCTAATAAGATAGCTCCTCCACACATAATTTGTTGAAGATCACCCAAGTGTGGAACTTGTGAACTGAGCTTCCTCTCATAGATCCTTTGAGTGAAGAGGATGAAGAAGTGATAGTGAAGAATCTCTCTGAGAAGAGTGAAGAAGAGGATTCTAAGAAGGGCCACTATCCTTCAGAGGAGAAGAAGAAGATTGTGATGACCAAGTCAATGAGAAAGAACTTGATCAGAAAGAGCAAAAGAAAAGCTAGGAAGGCTCAAGAGATCAAGGCTACTTTTGACTCTAAGTAGAAACAAGTTTTTATCTTTGTAGGGTTTGAAGTTGTAAAGACTGAAGACATCAACCTAAACTCTTCTGCTAAGATTTCTAGTTCATGTTCAAATCATCTCAGTACCAAGAAGAAGGCTTATCTGTTGTGTACCACTGCTACACAGCCTGGACCATCCAACTCCAAGAACAATCCTCAACCCAAAAGGAGTGTCTCAGCATCTGCAAAGATGAAGGTGGAGAGGTATGTGATCAAAGTCAGTCTTGTTCTCATAGAAGGCTCTTGGAAAGAAAATAATGAAGTGTGTCATGTGTGAAAGTCCTGCTCATCTTGCTAAGGATTTTCTATACAATCCTAAAGGTACTCTTCACATGACCAAGACAAGAACTTCCAAGAGTTCCAAGAAGATTCAAGCTTCGGGAGGAAAACCTGTGTCCTTCGAATGCTCCAAAACTAAGAAGAAGGCAAGTGGAAGATTGCCTTCGGAAGAAAATTTGGTCTTGGAAGGAAGGAATACTTCTGAAGCACTGAAGTCTGCTGCAGTGTTTGTAGAATCGTCCGAAGGTTCAGTCATCAGAACTTTCGAAGTCTCAAAATCTTCTGAAGTATTAAAGGTCAAGTCCAAGATTCCAAAGGTGGTGTGGAAGTCTAAGAAAGACCAAGTGACTGAAAGTTCTCCATCAACAACAGCTCAATATTCTCATAGCACAACTATAGGATCTATTACTGTTGCATTACCTTATGTTTCTCTTAGTGAGCCCAAGACAAGTAAGGCTTGGGTTTCCAAATGTAACTAATCATTTTATTTGTGCAGGGACAACTCAAGACAAACAAGAATGTCTGGATCATTGACAATGGCTGATCTAGGCACATGACAAGCAATAGGTCACTACTCTAGAACTTTGAAAGGATTGATGGAGGGTCAGTTTCTTTTGGAGGAGATGAAGGTGGTTACATTTTTTGGAAGGGGCAAGGTCACAAATGCTAAGCTCAGCATTGAAAAGGTAAACTTTGTCAAAGAGCTTGGGTACAATCTTCTAAGTGTATCATAATTTTATGATCAGAGTCATAACATGCTCTTTACTGAGCATGAGTGCATTGTTCTCAAGCCCGGGGTGGTTATTCCTCATGAGCATATTTTGCTTAGAGCCCCCAGGAAAGGGAACATGTACAAGATGGACATTCACGAAACATCTCCCTCTGGAGAAGTTTCATGCTTTTTGTCTAAAGCCAATAGTGATGAGTCTTTCCTAGGGCATAAAAGAATGTGCCATGTAAACTTTAAGAACATGAATAAACTAATTAAGAATGATTGGTAACTGGAATGCCAAAGAAAAAGTTTACAAGTGATGATCATTGTGTTGCATGTCTGAAAGGAAAGCAACACAAGGTATCTCATAAGCCTAAGGAAAGAAACTCCATCACTGCACCCCTACACTTGTTACATATGGATCTCATTGGCCCCACCAGTGTAATGAGTCTAGGAAGGACCTCTTATTGTTTAGTGATCACAGATGACTTTACAAGATTCACTTGGGTCTTCCTCCTTAGAACTAAGGATAAGGCTCTTGAGATTTTGAAGAATTTCATCCTAAAGATTGAGAATTAATCTCATCACAAGGTCAAAACCATAAGATGTGATCAAGGAACTGAATTCAAGAACCAAATACTTGATACATTTTGTGGTAAAAAAGGCATTACAAGACAATACAGTGCTCCCAGGACTCCTCAGCAAAATGGTTTTAATGAGAAGAGAAATAGGCCACTGATTGAAGCTGCAAGAACCATGTTGTCTGACTCTAAGCTTCCCATCACCTTCTGGGCAAAGGCAATCAACACTGTCTGCTATGTATAGAATAGAGTTTTAGTGGTTAAAACTCATGGCAAGACTCCTTATGAACTTTGGCACAAGAGGAAACCTTTCATTGGTTTTCTCAGGTCATTTGGATGTCCTTGCACCATCTTGAATACCAAAGATCAAATTGCCAAATTTGCTGAGAAATCAGATGATTGACACTTTATTGGA
This sequence comes from Flaveria trinervia, assembly GCA_025506515.1. Classification (NCBI taxonomy): domain Eukaryota; kingdom Viridiplantae; phylum Streptophyta; class Magnoliopsida; order Asterales; family Asteraceae; genus Flaveria; species Flaveria trinervia. The sequence goes on along the minus strand of JACCIX010001098.1, from coordinate 127,486 downwards.
TACTCTTCCCAAGATGAGGCTTATAGAGTATACAATCTCAGAACTAGAATTGTTGAGGAGTCAGCCAATGTGACTTTCAATGAACACACACCCTGTGTAGCTGGTTCTGGTCCTAATTGGTTGTTTGATCTTGATTTAGTTACCAACTGTTTTTACAAACCTTGTGAGAATATTTCAGGATCTGTAGATATCTTATCAACAAGTGATCCTGATCCAAGATTTAAGCTGAGAAGACCTTCAAGTAACACATCTTCAGCTCTAGTTGTAACTATTCCTACAAATGAAGTGTCTATCAGCACCACAATGGCAAACTCGGCTGATACATCGGGATGCCTACAAATTCCATCTCAGAGACTCCATAACCAGATAAAGATACTTCAAATGTAGATGAAAATAATTAAGGTGGTGACAGTGATCGGGAATTTCTTGATGTTGATAACCACTCCATAGATGACAACATCAATGATGTGTCACACTTATTGGATCAAGTTTCTCTTGATAAGTGTGCTAATATGGTGGGAAGAACATCTATGCCAGATCTAAATTTCTCTAATTTAGATCTCTCTCAGCAACTTGTTGTGATCCCTTAGCTAAGGATCCACAAGTCTCACCGCACCACAAACATCTTTGGAGATGTTGACACAGGGGTAAGAACAAGAGGACAAACCCATGAAGTAAATGTTTATCTTCACTCTTTTTTCTATCCTAGATAAAACCAAAGAAAGTTGATGAGGCTCACAAGGATGGAAGTTGGGTTAAAGCTATGTAACATGAGCTGCTTCAATTCAAAAGGCAGAAAGTTTGGAACCTTTGTCCTCTTCCTAATGGGAAGGCTACCATTGGAACCAAATGGGTGTTTAGGAACAAGAAGGATGATAGATGCATTATCATCAGGAATAAAGCTAGACTAGTTGTTCAAGGATACACACAAAAGAAGAGATTGACTACACTGATGTCTTTTTGCAAGACTGAAAGCTGTTAGGATATTCTTGGCATTTGCTGCATCCAAGAACTTCAAGGTCTATGAACTTGATGTAAAGTGTGCTTTTCTTTACGGAGTGATTGATGAACAAGTATATGTCAAACACCACCTGGTTTTGCCGATCCTGATCATCCTAATTATGTATGCAAGCTTGACAAAGCTCTTTATGGTTGCATCAGGCACCCAAGAAGTGGTCTGAGACTTTATCTCAGTATCTCTGCAAACATGGATACAGGAGCGGTACTATAGATGGAATTCTCTTCATCAAAGGACAGGGAAATGACTTGATGCTAGTTCAAGTATATGTAGATGACATCATCTTTGGTTCAACTAATCCAAGGCTCTGCAAGGACTTTGAGAAGCTAATGAAGGACAGATTTGAAATGAGTGCCATGGGGGAACTTAATTTCTTTCTAGGAATTTAAGTGAAGCAAGTTGAAGATGGCATCTTCATTAGTCAGTCAAAGTATGTTCAAGAAATACATAAGAGGTTCAACATGATGACTGTAAGATTGCTAAGACACCCATAGCTAGAAATGACTCCCTTGGACCTGATCTTGAGGGGGAGTGTGTGGATGAACACCTTTACAGGGCTATGATTGGGCCTCTTGTGTATCTTATAGCTAGCAGGCCTGATATCATGTTTGCTACATGTATTTATGCAAGATATCAAGCCAACCCTAAGATGTCTCACCTTATCACTGTCAAAAGGATTCTAAGATACCTCAAAGGTGCTTCAGCATTTGGTCTGTGGTATCCTAAGAATTTTGACTTCAATCTATATGCTTATACAGATAGTGATTATGGTGGTTGCAACATGACTGCAAAGTCTACATCTGGGGGATGTCATTTTCTTGGTGGAAGGGTTGTCTCATGGCAATACAAGAAACAATCTTGTGTCTCTGCATCAACTGCTGAAGCTAAATACATTTTTGTTACAAGCTATTGTGCTCAAGTGCTATGGATTCAAAATCAGATGCTTGACTATGGATTAAACTTTAAGGAGACTCCCATTCACATAGACAACAACAATGCTATCTCTGTCATAGAAAATCCTATGCAGCACTCAAGGACCAAAAACATCAACATCAGGTATCATTTAATTAGAGATAATTTTGAAAAAGGATTAATTAAACTAGTCAAAGTCCACACAAATGAAAACTATGTTGATTAGTTTACAAAAGCTTTTGATGAACAGAGATTTAAATATCTTATATCAGCTATTCGGATGATAAACTTTGAGTAGGTTTTTATTAAAACTAATTCATGTTATTTCTTAAAATCTATGTGTCCTAAGTTGTCTAGTTAATTACTTTCACAAGCTCTTGTTTTCCTTGGATGAAAATCTTTTTGAAGACTTTCCTTAGATTTTTGAAAATTTATGATCCTTCGAAAGATATGCTTTTATCTTCAAAAGAAAATCATGCCTTTAAAACAAATAATTGTCTATGAAATTTATCTTCGGAAGAAATTTCTAAAATATCTTCCAAAGCTTAATAATTATATCAGACACTTTATGTTTTCAAGGACCATTCTCTTTCGAAGCAAATTAACTCTCGGAAGCTTTGTTCCTCTGGACAAAGCATTCAAGTCTTAATTTTTCTTCCGAAGCAAAATTTTCACAACTCTTAGGAAAATCTTCCGAAGTCATTTTAGCTTCGAAAGCTTTTTTCATTAAAACATCCGAAGATAATTTACCTTCAGAAGCTTTTTGACTTCCAAGAAAACTACTTTTTAAGCAAACGTAAACTACTTTTTCAAAAGTGGGACCGACATTTGGATTTCAAAGTTTATACTTTTTCATTAAACTTTATATGAAATCCTTTTCACATATAAACCCAACGGTTTCCCCCTCTTTCTATCATCTCCTTCTTTCCTCCAGACCTAAAACCCAAATTTCTCTCTGAAATTACTTTCTTTCTTCTTTCTTCATCATTAAGCTTCCTCAAAATGGCCATCCTTAACTGTAGAAATGATCCAAATTTCTCCATGCAGTTACACAGGCAACATAACCAAGTTGCTTTGTTACACTCTCTCAAAGATCCTCATTTCTTAGAGGTTTGCTGATTCTTAACTCTATCCAACTACTTCACCTCCCTACCCATTGATCCTAATCTTTATAAGGATCAACTGCTAGAATTTTGGAAGACCTGCCAAGAGGTCATCATGGACGGGGAGAAGGCACTGTCTGCCACAGTGTAGGGGAGAACAATCGTTATCACTTTGGCCATCATCAAACATGCATCTTCAGCTGGATGATGAAGAAGGTGAGGTGTTCTTTCCCAAAGAAGCTGTTAACCAGTCCTTCGCGCAGATGGGCTATGAGGGAGACTTCTCTATCAAGACCTTCAGGAAAGGGAATGTCTCATCCCAATGGAAATTTCTACTCTATGTGGTTATCTACAGCTTATCATGTAACACCGAGTTATTTTTGAGGACTCAAACAAAGGAATAAAGTGAAGAAAAAGAAAGAAAAGAAATATTATCCAAGTTAAGGGGTAAAAAGTGTCAAAAGGACAAAATGTTTGAAAAAATGGGTGTAAAACGTGATGGTCGCGCATGTTGTCTGCCTACACCTTTTCATTCGGATATTTCTCGAAAGAGAAAGTGAAGGAGAGCAGAAACTCTTCGGTTGAAGAAGAAGAGAAAGAAAAGTGTGAATTCAAGGTAAGAATTCGTGTGTTTGTGGTGTTCTTAACTGTTTTTATCCTCGGTTGTATGCTTATGTGTGTTTGTGTGTGTACGGGTGTGTGTTTTTGTGGGTTTCTAGGTGAGAACTTGTAGCAATCAGGTTTGGAAGAAGTCTTACCCAAGAGGCTGCTAAGGTGAGTTCTAAAACCCCTCTTTTCACTTGTTTTAACTGTTTTGGGGATGGAAATGCATGTATGAATGTTCTTATTTAAATGGGTTTTATACCTGTGTGTATATTTGTGTGTACGATGCGGATGGGGTTTGATTTTGGGCTATGTATGTGTTGTATGATGTTATGGTTGTGTTTCTATGGCTTAGAATGTAAGATTTAAGCTTAGAACACGGTAGGTGAGGTTTGGGGACTGAAATTTGATGTTTAGGTGCGAATGGGGCTGCTCATGCGCCCAAATAGGGATCATGCGCCTAAGTTTTAGAATAACTGCTTAAGTGTTCCTAATACGGATGACCCTCTGAGTCTACTAGAGGAGAACCGATTGTTCTTCTGCATTGACAAATGCGGAAGACTAGAAGTGATGCGGACAAGTACTGATCTTGCGCATTGACAAATGTGGATGACCAAAGGAAATGCGGATGAGCAAAGGAAATGCGGATGAGCAAAAGAAATGCGGATGAGCAAAGGAAATGAGGATGAGCAAAGGAAATGCGGATGAGCAAAGGAAATGCGGATGAGCAAAGGAAATGCGGATGAGCAAAGGAAATGAGGATGAGCAAAGGAAATGCGGATGAGCAAAGGAAATAAGGACGAGCAAAGGAAATGCTGATGAGCAAAGGAAAGGCGGATGAGCAAAGGAAATGAGGATGAGCAGAGGACATGCGGATGAGCAAAGGAAATACGGATGAGCAAAGGAAATACGGATGAGCAAAGGAAATACGGATGGGCAAAGGAAATGAGGATGGGCAAAGGAAATGAGGATGAGCAAAGGAAATGCGGATGAGCAAATGAAATACAGATGAGCAAAGAAAATACAGATGAGCAAAGGAAATGTGGATGAACAATAAGAAATGCGGATGAACAATAAGAAATGCGGAGGAAGACTTGGCATATTTTCTGAATTTCGGGGAAAATGCAGATATAGGTTTCTACTTGGGAGGTTCCCGGGGGTTCATGAAAGTTGACTTTTGAGGTCATAGATGATGTGATGGCCATTGTGTGATGATGATATGATGCATGTGTGATGCTTATGCATGATGGTATGCTTGATGTATGTTATGTATGATGTTCCTTATTATGTATGACTATCTTCTCGTGGCTTTACTTTGTATGTTAATGAATGAATGAAATGAAAGTATTATGTAACTTAAAGTGAAAGATAACAAAAAGAGGAACATAATGATAGAGTGCATGCATTAATGAAAAAGAAAGTATAGAAAGGCTTGCAAGCAATGTCTACAGAGATGCACGACTCTAAAATGTCGTAAGCTCAACTACGTATGGCTTAGCTAACCCTTAAGGATACACGCACGGGTTCCAGTCTTTGTCACTGCCCAACGATTTGGTACGTGGTTTATAGTGATTACTCACCTTGGTGATGGTGTCAGGCCATGTGTGGTATAGAAGTCATTTATGATCTTCGGCCTAGTACCCGAGTTATGCATAATATTGGGGGTGTAGTATACAAATGGTTTATAGTGATTACTTACCTCGATGCTGGTGCCAGGCTATGTGCGGTATGGAAGTCATTTATGATCTTCGGCCCAGTACCTGAATTATGCATAATGTTGGAAGTGTAGTTTACAGTTGGGATCTTTGTCGCTTACCCCGGTGCTGGTGCCAGGCTATATGCAGTATGGAAGTCATTATGAACTTCGGCCCAGTACTCCATTTGTTTGTGGCATAGCTGATGGCACGGATCCAGATAGTTATAAAGAATGTGATAAAGAAAGAAAGAGTTAAAGAAAGATTGTGATGAACAGTTAAGGAAGATATTAATGATATATCTATGTGTGTGTATAGTGCATGATCACGTACAATTGTAAAGAATAGTTTTAAATGAAAGATAAAGTATGCTTTATTATAAAACTAGAACTCACTTAGCAACGCTGACATTTTATGCATTTTCCAATTGGCATGTGAGCATCGCTGAGGATGGTGCGGGGCAGCTACTTGGCATTTTGGATGCATTCTTTTGTTTAATGTTTCTGCATGGTAATGCGAACAAATGAAATTGTGTAACGAATGTTGCATATTTTTCAAAAGCCTTTATAATGAAAATGTTGTTTTTAATGTTTCCGCTGCAACGTTTATTCAAGTTAATGTAATTATATGCTTTATGAGCGATGATTGGCCAGCAGTAAGCGTCTCGGGAATAGAGCCTTACAAGTTGATATCAGTGCCAAAGTTTATGTGAAACGGGTAAATTTTCAAAATAAACCTTAACTTAAACTGAAAATGGGACGGAAAGGGAAGGGATGCCAGTCCGAGTAGCTACGTGCCATCAGGTATTTTCTTAATAATTAACCAGTATTAGGTGTGCATGTTATGTGGTTATGTGTTGTTTGTATATTTAGATATTGATATGGTCAGGATAGGTAATGCTTGGGGTATGAAGAGTAAAGTAAGTGGCTAGCCACAACTAGCCATTATAATTAGGGACTTACTATACTTGACATAAACTAAGTTGTTTCCTTGAATGACTGTGTTGGTGTTTGAATCTTATAGTGTGTTAGAGGATGGCTGGTGATAGGTCATCTAAAGCTTCACATGGTGGAGGTCGTGGTGCTGAACCACGAGCTACGAGAGGAAGGCCTAGAGCCGAAAAGGTGGTTCATGAAGAACCCGAGACCCCTTATCCGGAGCGTGGAGATAAGAGTGCTAATTTGAGAGCCTCAGCAAAGGAGGCTGTTGTTGAAGAAGTGCATCAAGTTATGTAGACGATCTTACCGTCTGTAGTGACTGAAGTGATTAAGGTTGTACGAGAAGGAGAGAGAAAGGAGAGAAACAGGTCCTCGGGAGGACAGGAGCAACCAGAGCCTGAAAAGGTTCTCTCTGATGATGAAGAGGAGGAAGTAGAAGAGCTTGTGGCGAAGACAGCATGAGGCTGTAATTATGGGGCATTTTGCAGATGCAAGCCCCCAACCTTCGATGGTAATGGTACTGTTGTTGTTGGTCACTGGTGGGTGAGAGAGATGGAAGTTGTCCTAGATATCAGCGAGTGTTGAGAGGACCAGAAAGTGAAGTTTGTTGCCCACTCATTTGTGGACTCAGCTTTGTGTTGGTGGGACAATATTGTCCAAGCTGAGGGTAGCAGTGCTATCGGGAGGATGAGGTGGACAAAGCTAAAGAGGCTGGTGATTGAGGAATTTTGTCCTCACCGGGAGATGGATAAGGCGGAAAGGGAGTTCTTGTAGCTAGAGGCGGGAACGGTGACACATGAGCAATACATCACTGAATTCAACGAGATGGCACATCTGGTGCCGGATCAAGTGACACCCTTGCCATGACGGATCAAGAGGTATATTCAAGGTCTGCCGGCAGATGTCCGTAGGCATATGATCGTTGCCCGACCGAACATGTTAGGTCGGTGGTTGACTTGGTGCGGAGGTTGTATGATGAAAGAACGGTGGTGGTGGCTGAATGCAGTAAGAAGAGTGGTGGATATCAGAATTGGAATGGAAAGTTTTTTAGACGTGACGGGGCCATTCCAAGTAACAAAGGTGCATGGGTGGATGACTGGTGTGCGGTCACATCCGATGCAGGGTCGAGAAGGTGTGTCAAGTGTGGACGAGAACACATCAGGGAATGTAGATTGGGAACCAATGTCTGTTTTCGTTGTGGAAGAACCGGACAAGTGGCGAAGAACTATGGTGTGAGGAGGTGTTATTCTTATGGTGAGGAAGGCCCCATGATTAGGGATTGCAAGAAGCTGAGGGCTGAAGTGTCACACCCTCAAAATCCACTTGCGGAGTTTTACCGCGAGGCGTGTGAACAACCAGGATCACAGTCAATAGTTACTCAGAACGACTCTAAATGCCATAATTTAAACATAATTAACCAAAATACCAACTTTAAACAATGCGGAAGCGTTTTTGAAAACAACCCAAATCTATAAAGTATAACTTATGGCAAAACAAGTGCCAACCAGAAAGTAAACTATAATTGTTAAATGTCAACTTGTCTTGAAGCAAAGTGTCTTAAAATGCAGTGAACCGTGCAGTGCTCCTATGGCAAGCAAGTTAAGGACCTGAGAAAAGCATACTAAAATGTCAACACATAGGTTGGTGAGTTCAAGAGTTTGAGTTCAATAAACATGTAAACAGTTGCGATAAATATAAGCAGTGTATGATAATAGATAGCTAGTCTATTATCAGTAAATATTAATACATAGTGATTTTGCAATTGAAGCTGACTGTGATAGTTGTTGCCTCCTGTCACGACTTACCATGTCGTGACAATGATCAATAGGACAAATTGCACCCGGTTGACCTCGAGTCACACAGGTGGGGCTCGTCAGACCCAGTAGTACTACCCAAGTTTCCCCGCTATTAAATATTAACAATTCAAAAGTGTGAGGACTTTTCCCATGGTAAACAGCACTATATTAATATTTTACACAACTTAAATAATGAAAGCGTTTGTATAAATACCAGTATGCTATCTCCCCCAAAAGAGATTAAGTAAAGAGTGGGGCATGAACTCACCTGATGTATGCAAAGGTACCTAGGGTTTATTTTGAGAAACAAGAGGATAGCCAACCTTCACAGGTTACCTAGATCATGTGAGTACATAAGTACGTGTAAATAAAAGACATGTGAAACCCTAATCATACCCAAAACCAAAGACTCAAGCTTCCAGAAAAAAAATAGACACGTTTGACCTAGTTGACCCGTTTGACCCGCTGGTGACATTATGAGTTATAATTCAAATAAAGCCAATGAGCACATACAACATACATGATTAACATTCAAAAAGTATCATACATATGCTATATCAACCAGGTGTATCACATAGATCATCATACAATCAAGTACTATACAAGTCATGCGAATCTAGCACATTAACATAACCACTAGTTACAATACAACTAACATGTCATACAAGGTTCAACCATTCATCACATGCCATGTGAAGCCACTCACGACTTCACATCCTAAACCGTGCCAATCCCACTAAGTAGGGGCCTCAGATCCGCACGCGTGTATAATGATCACAACCAAATTCTTTAAGCATATACATTGCATTCACAACATCACAACAATCAATTACCAGACCCAAGCATGATGTCCTACTACTACACAACATCCAAACCATACATGATTACCAATTCCAATTATCACCCATGATTATCCAAACATGCCATACAACTAATTTAACACGTTCTATCACACTAGAATCCATCCTTGAACATAATAGCAAGTTCCTATCATCCCAAACATGATCATAACATCATACTTCAACGTTTACACAAATAAAGTTTCCCTTTTGGGAAAGAATATCCCAAAATCTATCAAACATCCAAAGTATACATGAATTCATCAATAATATACCAATTCAAGCTCATACTAACATCTAGACATGATCAACAACACTTAAACACCTCAATCTAACAATCTTCATAAACAAAAGTTTCTACTTTTGGCAAGCTATGATCAACATCATCAAATTAAAGATTTCTAGCATCATAACATCAATCTAGCATCTAATTATCATCATGAACCCATCCATAACATCAATCCATCACTAGATCACTACTACATGCAAAATAAAGTTACTATTCTTAGTAACCTATGAACAATGCCTCAAAATCCCAACTTTCTTGCATAATCAACGTATTCTAACATTCATACAACCTAATAATCATCAAATATTCATCAAACAATCAACCATTATGCATAATCACAACAATTTCGAATTAGGGTTTGTTTCATAACCAAAGTTCATGATCAATCCACTAAAAACATAGAATTCTTGCATAATCGACGTTAACTAACATGTATACAATCTAACTAACATGTTAACATCATCAAACACATCCAATTCGACCCAATAAGGATCAATTTCGAATCTAGGGTTCGGCCATAATGAAGAACATCACAAAACACAAAATCTAACCTTTAAACGCGTGTTAACTTGCAATTGATGATTCTAACGTGTTCTAAACCTTGAAATCAACCAAAATCGATGCTTCCTTGGTGATTCTAGGCTGAATTCGAAGAGAAGAGGGGAAGAGGAGCTTGATCGCGGCTGAAGGGGTGAATTAGGGTTTGGGGTTTTGTTTTATTAATTTTTAATTTACATATTTACCCTTTTAACCCTTGTAATTTGTATTTTATAAAAACTAAGCTTTAAACTCTTTGTAAAGTGTTTTTAACTTCATAATATAAAGATATAAACTTATAAAATTCATTATATATCTTATCTTTATAAAAACACAAGACATACGAATAAATAGGCACGTTTCCGCGTTACGCGATAAATTCTTTAATTAACCTTTTATAAATGTGTGAACACATAAACATAACCCAAAATTCACATAATCATTTAGATTCACAACAAATTAACATTATTCATTATTAATAGGTCACCAAAGTTCAACGACAACTAGTGTGTGCTCACGACACGTGTTTACAAGACTTAACGGAACTAACGGAGCTTGGTAACGGAAATTTACCGGATGTCACATGAAGGTTCGGGAGTGAAAAAGGTTGGAGGAGAAGGGCAGAGGGTGAGTGCCAAAGCGTTTATATGACGTAGGGGAGGCTAGGATGGATCCTGATGTTGTGTCAGGTACGTTTCTAGTACACCAAACTTTAACCTCTGTGTTAATTGATTTTGGTGCAAGTAAAAGTTTTATTTATGCTGCTTTCTTTGCTAAGTTGCTTGTTAGTAGTAGGAGTATAGATACACCCTTTGATGTAGAAACTGCCATATGTAAGTCTACCAGGATATCTGAGATAATAGAGGGTTGTGATGTGGAACTTGAAGGTCACAAGTTTCCTATTAGACCATTTGTGATGACCTTAGGCGGGTTTGACGTAGTCCTAGGAATGGATTGGTTGGCGGACTACAATGCGAACATTGTGCGTCGCAAGAAGATGGTTCGATTAATAGATCCTGACGGGAGTACGGTGACGGTTTATGGTGATCGAGACACGACTATTACGAAGGTGATTTCGATGGCGGTGGTGGGAAAGTGCATGAGGCGTTGATGTAGTGCCTATTTGGCCTATGTGAAGGATGTGGACACGCCAACACCACAACTGACCGATGTACTGGTGGTGTGTGACTTTCCATATGTTCTCTGAAGATTTACCAGGAGTGCCACCTGACCGTGAGATCAAGTTCCAGATTGACTTGATAACCGGTGCCCAACCTGTAGCTAAGGCATCGTATCGATTGGCTCCAACCGTGATGAAAGAGTTGATGGAGCAATTGCAAAATCTGCTTGATAAGGGGTTCATTAGACCGAGTATCTCTCCTTGGGATGCTCCGGTCTTATTCGTGAAGAAGAAAGACGGGAGTATGAGGATGTGTATAGACTACCATGAGCTGAACAAGTTGACGGTGAAGAATCAGTACCCTAACTGCTATTTGATGATTTGTTTGATCAGCTCCAAGGTGCCGGTTGGTTCTTGAGGATAGATCTATGATCTGTCTACCATCAGCTAAAGGTTAAGGAGCAAGATATTCCTAAAACAGCTTTTCACACGCATTATGGACACTATGAGTTTCTCGTTATGTCTTTTGGTTTGACCAACGCGCCAGTGCTTTTATGGATCTGATGAATCGAGTGTGTCGGCCGATGTTGGATAAATCATCGATTGTGTTTATTGATGATATCCTGATTTATTCGAAGAGCGAGGAAGAGCATGCAGGTTACATTCGGGAGGTGTGGAGATGTTGAGAAGGGAGAAGTTGTATGCCAAATTCTCCAAGTGCGCATTCTAGTTGCGCGAGGTTCAGTTTTTAGGTCATGTGGTAAATCCCAATGGGATTATGGTGCACCCGACAAAGGTGGAAGCGATGATTTGGTGGTTTATTCCGATGCCTCCTACTCGGGAATGGGATGTGTGTTGATGTAGAGAGGAAAGGTTATAGCCTATGCATCCTAATAGTTGAAAGTTCATGAGGTCAATTATCCCACTCCCGACTTGGAGCTAGCAGCCTGGTCTTTGCGTTAAAGATATGGAGGCACTATCTATATCGGATGAAATGCACCATATTCAGTCAAGATACATAGGGCCTTTCTAAATTATTACTCGAGTAGGAGAGGTGGGCTATAAGTTGGAGTTACCAGCAGAGTTAAGTGGAATTCATCCGACATTCCATGTATCTCATCTCAAAAAGTGTTTAACAGACGAGGTAATGATTGTCCCACTGGAGGATATCGAGGTAGACAAACGGCTCAATTATGTGGAGCAACCGGTGGCGATCATTGATCGTAAAGAGGGGAGGTTAAGGAATAAAGTGGTTCCTCTTGTGTGCATACAGTGGAAGCATAGGAAGGGATCTGAGTCTACATGGGAGACTGAAGCGGAGAAGAGATAGCATTACCCATGATTGTTTGAGGAATAACAGGTTTCAGGGACGAAACCTATATAAGGCGGGAGGACTTGTAACACCCGGTTATTTTTGAGGACTCAAACAAAGGAATAAATTGAAGAAAAAGAAAGAAAAGACATATTACCCAAGTTAAGGGGTAAAAAGTGACAAAAGGACAAAATGTTTGAAAAAGTGGGTGTAAACGGTGATGGCAGCCCATGTTGTGTGCCTAAACCTTTTCATTTGGATATTTCTAGAGAGAGAAAGTGAAAGAGAGCAGAAGCTCTCCGGTTGAAGAAGAACAAAAAGAAAAGTGTGAATTCAAGGTAAGAATTCATGTGTTTATGGTGTTCTTAACTAGTTTTATCCTCAGTTGTATACTTATGTGTGTTTGTGTGTGTTCGGGTGTGTGTTTTGAAGAAGTCTTACCCGAAGAGGCTGCTAAGGTGTGTTCTAGAACCCCTCGTTTTACTTGTTTTAACTGTTTTGGGCTGGAAATTCATGTATGAACATTTTTATTTAAATGGGTTTTATACCCATGTGTATGATGCGGGTGGGGTTTGATTTTGGGCTATGTATGTGTTGTATGATGTTATGGTTCTGTTTCTATGGCTTAGAATGTAAGATTTAAGCTTAGAACACGGTAGGTGAGGTTTGGGAACTGAAATCTGATGTTTAGGTACGAATGGGGCTGCTCATGTGCCCTAATAGGGCTCATGCGCATAAGTTTTAGAATATATGCTTAAGTGTTCCTAATGCGGATGACCTTTGAGTCTAACTCATCCACATTTGCTAATGTGGATGAGCAAGAGGAAATGCGGATTAAAGTAATACGACTGGAGGAAATGTGGATGAAGAGTCTACTAGAGGAGAACTTATTGTTCTATCGCATTGACAAATGCGGTAGACTAGAAGTGATGCGGACAAGTACTGCTCTTGTGTATTGACAAATGTAAATGAGCAAACGAAATGCGGATGAGCAAAGGAAATGTGGATGAGCAAAGGAAATGCGGATGAGCAAAGGAAATACGGATGAGCAAAGGAAATTCGGATGAGCAAAGGAAATACGGATGAGCAAAGGAAGTGAGGATGAGCAAAGGAAATGCAGATGAGCAAAGGAAATACGGATGAGCAAAGGAATTGCGGATGAGCAAAGGAAATGCGGATGAGCAAAGGAAATGCGGGTGAGTAAAGGAAATGCGGATGAGCAATGGAAATGCGGATGAGCAAAGGATATGCGAATGAGCATAGGAAATGAGGATGAGCAAAGGAAATGAGGATGAGCAAAGGAAATGCGGATGAGCAAAGGAAAGGCGGATGGGCAAAAGAAAGGCGGATGAGCAAAGGAAATGCGGATGAACAAAGGAAATGCGAATGAGCAAAGGAAATGCGAATGAGCAAAGGAAATACGGATGAGCAAAGGAATGCAGATGAACAATAAGAAATGCGGATGAACAATAGTAAATGCGGATGAAGACTTACTTTATTTTCTGAATTTTGGGGAAAATGCAGATGTAGGTTTCGACGTGGCAGGTTCCTGGGGGTTCATGAAAGTTGACTTTTGTGGTCATAAATGATGCATTGGGAATTGTGTGATGATGATATGATGTATGTTTGATGCTTATGCATGATGGTATGTTTGATGTATGTTATGTATGAGGTTCCTTGTTATGTATGATTGTCTTCTCGTGGCTTTACTTTGTATGTTAATGAATGAATGAATTGAAAGTATTATGTAATGTAAAGTGTAAGATAACGAAAAAGAGGAACATAATGATAGAGTGCATTCATTAATGAAAGAGAAAGTATAGAAAGGCTTGCAAGCAATATGTACAGAGGTGCACGACCCTAAAATATCGTAAGCTCAATTGCATATGGTTTAACTAACCGCTAAGGATACACGTAGGGGTTCCAGCCTTTGTGACTGACCAACGATTTGGTAGATGGTTTATAGTGATTACTCACCTCGGTGTTGGTGTCAGGCCATGTGTGGTATGGAAGTCATTTATGATCTTTGGCCTAGTACCCGAGTTATGCATAATGTTAGGGGTGTAGTATACAGTTGGTTTATAGTGATTACTTACCTTGTTGTTGGTGTCAGGCTATGTGCGGTATGGAAGTCATTTATGATCTTCAGCCCAGTGCACGAATTATGCATAATGTTGGAGGTGTAGTATACATTTGGGATATTTGTCGCTTACCCCAGTGCTGGTGCCAGGCTATGTGCGGTATGGAAGTCAATTATGAACTTCGGCCCAATAGCCCATTTGTTTGGGGCATAGCTGATGACACTGATACAGATAGTGATAAAGAATGTGATAAAGAAAGAAAAGTTAAAGAAAGAATGTTAGGACCGATTCAGTACGGAGTACAAACTGATTTTGCACGTATACCAACTCAAATAGTGTGAAATCCTATTTGACTGGCGATCCAATCAGGGAGAACATAGTTTAGATCAATCTAACAATTAATGAAATGTTATGAATGATTAGAACGCGATCAACTATGATCTATGAACTTGGAACAGGTTTTCTTGAGTCTCTGGACGGCTAGGGTACGATTATGTGCGTAGGTATTCGAATTGTTTCATTTTACCACGAATTAAGTGGTATTTTTAGGTTAGGGTCTTCCAATCGTACGACTGAACCATTAGCATGATTCAGTCGTGCGACTGAATCATGCGGTTGATCCATCCGCACGACTGAAGGTTCAGTCGTGCGACTGAGTCAATCTTATGTCACAATCGTGCAACTGACCCAGTCTCCTGGTTTAGTCGTGCGACTGGTCCATTAGCATGAAGTATTCATTCGTATGGTCCTTTAGCATGGTCCATTCGCATGAGAACTTCACACGATTAAGTTTAAACATGTTCTCAATCATTATTGACTAAGAATTATGTATAACAACCACAAACCTATATCATTAGTTCAATATTGTTATCACACAATAAACAATGAAATATTAACATTATATGCATCAACCATACATATCATTTCATTCATACCCATTCAATTACATATATGTAAGACATGAAAGACATTTTACATTAAGCTCCTAAACTAGGTACACATGCATCAACAAACTCCCCCTTGGACCTAGTTTACATCATTGTCTAACATTCTTCATCAGCTTATCAAACTTCTTGTACTTCTCCTCTTTTGTAACTCCGGCATTTATCTCAAATGTGAAATGGAGTCTTATAACATTTTGGAACTGGAGGGCTTGTATAATGTCTTGCGAATCATAGAATAGTGACCACTTGTATAATGTGTATACATCATCAGCAGACAATTTAGTCAGCCACATGGGTCAAATACCCGAATAGTATCCATTTGGCTCTCCTTTTGCAAGAAAATAACTGCTTCACCTGTTCTCTAATTGTAGTACCACCACTTGAAATGTGGATTGAAGTCATGTGGCATTTCCCTTAGAGGGATTCTTGACATCGTGCGCGGAGGACTCCACTTCAGCACTATCTTTGGCTTTCCAGTAATGGAATCAACTTCAAACAGTCTGATGTACCTCGTCAGTTGTTAAGGTCTGAAGTTGACCCACTTGGTGTGGTACTCTTTCTGCAATGTAACATTAAACCAGCCTGGCATTTTCTTTGGATTAGCATATAACAACTTCAGTCGTGCCAGCTGGTTGAGCTCAAAACCGGGAAGAGTCTTTAGATCATGTGGAAACCTAAAGTACTCTATGACCTTCTCTCTCTTCATGACATACATGTTTAGATCCTCATAATATGCCCACGCTATAATCTTTCCTGGCACCTTTAGATGCTTCTTCACTTTGTAGAGCTTGGTGTAGGAACTCAGCTTTGGAGCAGTGCATTAGGCTCGGATCTCTGCAAAACAAGCCGCCCATTCAGCCTTCTTTATTTCAACATCGGCGTCCAAGGCTTGGGCTTGGCTTTTTGACTTCTCTGCTCCTTCTCCATCGTATCCAGTTTGTCATATGTACCACTATCGAGAGTATCCCCAAGGTTAGGAACCATATTTCCCTCTCGATCCGTATTATCTGGATAATGCTGGGCTGTGACGTCTTCAATCTCTATTTCGTCCACATCATTAAGCTCGTTGTCACTAGCCATGTCAATGGTAGGGGCATCCTTAACAATTTCATCCGGATTTAGCCAGAACATCTCCATAAGTTGCTCGTCATTAAGGTCATGAATGATTTCTCCTTCTTCGGGAGTATAACTCACAGACCTCCTGACAATCCCTTGCAAATCAAGTATCATAGTGAATTGAGACTTCATTTGCTGTAGGGGAGCAACATCATACTCGTCTTGCTGAGATGGTTGATCTGCTTGATTTAAACATTTAACACATCAATCATTTGTCAATAATCAAGACAGTTAAATATCAAATATATATAAACATTAAGTACATAAGTTTAATACATGATTCAATTACACAAGATTTAAAAATACATAAACATCTAAACATTACTTTTATCCTGAATCATGGGCTCTTCTACTGGCAGGGCTGAGGACGAGGCTCCCTGATCCTGCGTCTTCTTAGAACGCCTTTCGCTTGCTTGTGTGGAAACCGATGCAGCCGTATCATCTCCTTCCTCATCATCTACTCCCTTTTTCTCTCCTACACCATCATCACCTCCTTCTTCTGTCTCATCCTCATCATCATCCTTATTATCCTCATCCTCATCATTATCATCACCACCACCACCATCATCTCCCTCTCTGATCTTGACAGGCTCATCTTTAGATTCTTTGAGCCTCAGCATCAACTTCTTGTTCTTTACCTCAAGATCCTGTATCCTTTGTACTGCCGAGGTCTACTGCTCACGAAGCTCAGCTATCTTCGAGTCTGGGAGACAGTGAGCTCCATCAATTGATTGAGCTGAGTAGCTCGCTACTCATCAGTATCCAGCAGCTTAAGCATAATCTGGTTAAGATTGGCCAGCTGCTCCTCTAACCTAACTGTGGGGAGGGCAGATCCAAAAGTCAGTGGGACCTGAGATGAGGTCCCAGCTCTGTGGGTGGTGGTAGTGGTGGTGGATGTTGTGTAAATGGGTGGTGGCATATGTGTAGAGGTGGAGGGGTGGCTGTAGTAGTAGAAGGTGAAGGTGTGGTAGTAATGGTGGGTGGAGTGGTAGTAGTGGTGGTGGGTGAGGTACAGGTGGTGGTAGCTGTGGTGGTGGGTAAGGTTGTAGTGGTAGTAGCTATGGTGGTGGGTGAGGTAGTGGTGGTGGTAGCTGTGGTGGCAGTGGGGGAAGAGGTAGTGATCAACATGTACCTCCGTCTCTTGGGCTTTATCCCGTGGGGCTGAGCCATCCTCTTTTTCCACAAACCCTTCGAGGAGGATGCACCCCCTAGGATGTTGGGCTAATCTAGGGTGTAGGTAGGATCAATCGTAGTCTCCCCAGACTCGCCCGGGCGTCCACCAACTGCCCGAATCCCTCGCTTGGTGGCAACCACCTTGTTGCCCACCGTTCGAGTCAATGACTCCTCATCTAATTCCTCCTCCTCATCAGGTCGGAAGTCCTGATGCAATCCCGCAGTCTCTGCTACTCCTCGGGTGGATGATGGAGATGTCACATCAGTAGTAGTGCCCTAGATTGGGTGGGGCCAGCATCTCCACCATCACCACCATTATGATCATCAGAATCATCAGCGTGGAGCACAATCTGCTCAGTGTCTGAGTCACTGTCATCATGGCGCCACTTCCTCCAAGCTGGTGCCACATAATCCTCACGGGCCAAATGCCCAAATAGTCGCCAGACAGGGGGTTTCACCTGCTTCCCCCTGCACACCTTCATCCTACCTAAGGTGGTATCATCCATCACCTCAACCACCACAGCATCCTCCTTCTCCTTTAGCAGCAACGGGAGCTTCTGGTCAATAATCATCTGCATAAAGTGAAGGTATATGCAAATTCCTTCCTTGCCCTTCGCCTCGATGTTCTTCACCAGGTAGGTGAAGATAATCCTCGAGAAGCTGAACGGATGGTTCAGCACTAATGCCACATAGGCGTTCTGAATCTGATCAGACAGCTCGTCGAAGCCTCCCTTCCTTGAGGCAATGCACTTAAGCAGCACAGGGGCTAAGTACTTAAATTAGGGGCATAAGTTGCTCTTGTTGAGCTCACCCGCGTTGATATCCCCCGAGTACTTGGCCCGCAGAAAACAGCCTCGCACAGTTAGTGGGTGTAGTCATGTAGGGTAGTCAGCATCATCCCCAAACTCCAAGACTGTCCTGATATCGCTCTCAGTGATCTCTGTAGCCTAAACAAAAATGGAGCTCCTGATACAGTGGGGGTCTGAGGACCCGTCGACAACGGCGCTTTCCCACAAAGCCTGCTGAACTGAAAGGTATGGAGTGCACAGAGTCGATCTCCATAAGAATGTGATAATACCCGAGAAATTAGCCGCGTTACGGGAGGTCAGATCCAGATGAGCACAAAGGTTAGTTAGGATCGTGTATTGGACGATAAACGTGTATAACAAGTCAAATAGTGAGGAATCCTCTTTGATTGGCGATCCAATCAGTGAGAACGCACGTAGAAACAATGTAGATTGAATCTAAATGTCAAGAATGATTGGTAATCGATCAAGTGTGATCTATGAACTTGGAACAGAGTTTTTAGAAGTCTCTGGATGGCTAGGGTACGATTTAGTACGTAGGTATTCAAACTGTTACATTTTTCCACGATTTAAGTAGTATTTATAGGTTAGGGTTTCTTATTCAGGCGACAGAACCATTAGCATGGTTCAGTCATGCGATTGAGTCATGCGGTTGATCCATTTGCACGACTAAGTGTTTAGTCGTGCTACTGAGCCAATCTAATGTTACAATCATGCGACTGATCCAATCTCCTGGTTCAGTCGTGCGACTGGTTCATTAATCTGTTTCATTCAATTCATATTTTTCATTTACATTATGGACATGACATACATATTACATTAAGATCGTAAACTAGGTACATATACATCTACAAACTCCCCCTTGGACCTAGAATCTATCATTGTCTGACATCCTTCATTAGCTCATCAAACTTCTTATGCCTCTCCTCAACTTTGACTCCTACATGTATCTCAAAAGCAAAGCAGAGTCTTATCACATTTTGAAATTGGAGAGCCTGCATAATATCCTGTGGATCATAGAATAAAGGCCACCTGTATAAAGTATCAACATCATTAGCAAACAGGTTGGTTAGCCACATTGGGTCAAATACCCTGATGGTCTCCATTTGGCTCTCTTTCTGTAATACTATGACCGCTTCTCCTGTTTGCCAGTCATAATACCACCAGTTGAAGTGGGGATTGAAGTCCTGTGGCATTTCCCTCATAGGGATCTTCGACATAGTACGAGGAGGACTCCACTTCAACACCACTTTGGGTTTCCCAGTCCTTAGGTCCACCTCCAACCTCCGAATAGATCTCGTTGGTTGCTGAGACTGAAGTTAACCCATCGCCTGTGGTATTCTCTCTTTAATGCAGCTTCAAACCAGTTGGACATCTTCCTGCGATTAGCATATAGTAGTTTCAGGCCTGCCAACTGGTTGAGCTCAAAACCAGGGAGAGTCTTCATATCATGTGGAAATCTGAAGTACTCGATTCCCTTTTCCTGTTTCACAGCATAAACATTAAGATCCTCCAAGTAAGCCCACGCAATAATCTTGCCAGACATCTTGAGATGCTTCTTGACTCTGTAGAGCTTGGTGTAGGCACTCAATTTCAGCACTGTGTGTTGGGCACGGATCTCTGCAAAACACGCCGCCCATTCAGCCTTTTTGGTCTCAACATCTGCATCCGAGGCTTAGGCTTAGCTCTCTGAGTTCTCAGTCTCCCTCTCCATCGTATCCAATTTAGCATACAATCCACTATCGAGTGTATCACCAAAATCGGAACCACATTTCCCTCTCGATCAGTATATTCTGGATAGTGATGTGCTGTGACGTCTTCAATCTCTATCTCATCAACATCGTTGAGCTTGTCATCACTAGCAACATCGACGGTAGGGGCATCTTTTACCAACTCATCTAGGTTTAACCAAAACATCTCTGCCAGTTGCTCATCAGTGAGGTCATGGATGATTCTCCTTCTTCGGGATCATAGCTCACTGACCTCCTGACTATCCCTTGCAGATCAAGAATCATGGTGAACTGAGTCTTGATCTACTACAGGGGAGCAACATCATATTCATCTCTTTGAAAGTTTGGATCTGCTTGATTTGAAACATATAATACATCAATCATCAGTATATATTCAAGATAGTAAACATCAAATATATACATAAACATTAATTTCATATATTAATCAAAAATTCAATTACAAAATTTTTCAAGTACATAAATATCTAAACATTACTTTTCCCCTGAATAGCAGGCGCGTTAGTTGGAGTGGCAGAAGATAAGGCTCCTTGGTCTTGATTTCTCTTTGTACGTCTCTCTTGACCTTGAGCTAATGTAGATGCAATTACATCTCCTTCTTCATCATTATCACTGTTTTGCATTTTCATTGTCTCTTCCTTCTTACTGGCCTCATCCTCAACACTATCATCATCTTCACCATCATCATCATCATCTCCTTCTCTTAACTTGAGTGGCTCATCTTTTGAGCCCTTGAGCATGATGATCTTGTTAGAAGCCTCCAACTCCTCTATCCTCTTTGCTGAGTGGACGTTTTGCTCCTGGAGTCGGGCAATTTGCTGAGCTTGCTATGAGATCTGTTGTGCTTGGGTAGCATTTAGCTCCACAAGCTGACGTAGTTGGGCAGTCTTTTCTTTCATCAGCAGCCAACAACTTCAGCACCATATGGTTTAGTGTTGATAGTTGTTCCTCTACCCCAAGGGGAGGTAGAGATGAACCTATGTGAAATGTAGGGTGGGATGATGGTCCATCTTAGTGGCTAGTGGTGATGGTGGTGGTGGTGGTAGAGGTGAATATTAGGGGTGGTATAGATGTGGGTGGTGGTGGGTGAGCTGTAGTGGTAGTGGATGAGATGTGGGTAAGTGGTGGAGTGGGTGTGATAGTGGTGTGTGAGGTGGTAGTGGTGGTGGTAGGTGGTGTGGTAGTGGTGTGTGAGGTGGTAATGATGGTGGCTGGTGGTGTGGTAGTGGTTTGTGAGGTGGTAGTGGTGGTGGCAGGTGGTGTGGTAGCAGTGGAAGGTATGGCTGAGGTAGTGGCTATGGTAGCTACCTGTGAAGAGAATCTTCAAGCATCTGGCCCAGGCAGGTGGTGTGGTATCATCACCTGCCACCACCACTACCACCTGGTGGCAGGTGGTGTGGTAGCAGTGAAAGCCATATCATCCATCACCTCCAGGGATACAACATCTTGGCTCTCCTTAGGCAAGGTAGGCAGCTTCTCATCAATAATCATCTATAAGAATCTTGGATACATATAGAAGCCCTCCTTGCCTTTGGCCTCGAGGTTCTTTATGAGATAGGAAAATATCATACTGGAGAAACTGAAAGGGTGGTTGAGTACCAGTGCCACGTAGGCATTCTGGATCTGGTCTGATAGGTCATCAAAACCACCCATCCTTGACGCTATGCACTTCAGTATCACATGCACCAAGTACTTAAACTGGGGACACAGGTTGCTTTTGTTTAGCACACCTGCATTTATGTCCCAAGCGTACTTTATCCTGAGGAAGAACCCTCTCACTGTCAAAGGGTGTAGCCTGGTCGGGTGATCTGCATTATCACCCAGATCTAGCACTCGTCGAATATCTTCAGCAATCACCTCGATATCCTGCCTAAAAATAGTGCTCCGGATGTAGTAGGGCTCATGAGATTGATCAACTGATGCACCCTCCCAGAAGGCCTGCTGTATAGACCTGTAGGGGGTGCACGGTGTAGATATAGCTCTATGGATCCGGGATCTCTTTAGGTACGCAATGATCCCAGCAAACTCGGCACCGTTCCGAGTTATGCATCCAGATGAGCACAAATGCTGTGCTTGGTGTTTATGGTCCACCTATCAGCCATCAATCCATAACACACGGACCATACAAGTTAGATCATCACACAACAGAAACCATTTGTAATTAACCTGTTTGAAGTCAGTCTGGTTCAATCATGCGATTGAACCATACGACTGAGTTCAGTCGTTTGACCTAACATGCGACTGGATACAATCGGGTGACTGATCATGCGATTGAGTTAAATCGGGTGACTGGGCCTGTGATTGGTTCAGTCGGCCGACTGAGCTCATTCGTATCATTCATTCGGCCGATTGAGTCATTCGTCCAGCTCAGTCATGCGATTGTAGTTCATCCAGATGTCTAATCGCATGACCCACTGTTTGTTCGACTTCCAATTACATTCACCTATTCTGGAAGTCCGACGAATAATGGGGTATACATAAAACTTATTTGACAAAAGAACCTCAGGGTGAATATGCTTTGCTCATCCTCAAATCTGTGCAAGAAGCAGTTCCAGACTCTTTTTTGTTTTTTGCTTTTTTTTGGTCTTGCGGATGGCTTATTTGTGCGATTGAACATATGACTGGTCCAGTCGCACGATTGAACATACGACTGGTCCAGTCGCACGAATGGTCCATTAGAATGGTCCAGCCATATGAATGGTCCATTCGCATGGCCCAGTCGCATGAACGGGTCCGTACACAGATTTTCAGATCTGCAGCTGCAAGGGCTGCCCAAAACCCTAATTTGAAAATTTTTACATGTACCGAAACCAAATAGGCATCATCAGAATCGAAAGGGTGATCAGAACATGGTTTCGAGTTTAATTTTAACATAGAACACCACACGTATCCAGATCTGAGCAAAACACGAAGAACACAAAGTAGGTTTAACGTCAAGATCTGAAATTAGATCCAGAAATCAAGAGCTCGGGTTGCTAGAATGATTGTTAGATCATTCCAGCAGTAACCGGCTCTGATACCAATTGTGAAGTCGCTAGATAAGTCGACATCCGAGCGTGTTCTTGACGGAAGGATAAACAAAAGCAAAAACCAAGTGACAATCAATAACACGAACTATAATTCAATGGTTTCATTGATAAAACCTAACGATTAAAAGCTCGTTACAACATAAGAATCAAGACTCTTGGCAAGGGGAGATCGAGCATGATCTCTCCTCTCATCCGGCAACACCTAGGCCCCGGGCACTCTTTCCAAACCCTTCCACTCTCTACACATTGAAACCGGTATATGTAGGTCTCGGCCTATATTAGATGTTAATAGGCCCATTCATGCGAGTGGACCATGCGTATGGTTCAATCGTACGACTGGACCATGCGTGTGGTTCAATCGTACAACTGGACCATGCGTATGGTTCAATTGTACGACTGGACCATACTTATGGTTTAGTCTTACGAATGTCCCAATCGCGTCTCTCAGTCGCACGACTGGTCCATTAGCATGGCTCAGTCGTACGACTGAGTCTCATTTGCATATGCTCCTGCGAATGACCCGGTTTCATGTGTTTACAACATTTCAGGTGTATTACATTAAGCCTAGACTATTCGAAAAGCGACGGACACACTATATATGATAATATATGCTCCAACACGTACGACTGAGCATGTGACTGGGCTTAGTCGTATGCTATCCCATTAGTTTACACCAGTCGTGCGACTGAACTCATACACATGGTTCAGTCGTGTAGTTTGGCCATTCGCCCAGCTCAGTTGTGCGATTGAGCTATTCGCCTAGCTCAGTCGTGCGATTGAAGTTCACCAGGGTGTCCATTCACATGACAGACTGTATTTCAATTAAATTCAAATTTTGAGCAAAACTTGATGTTAGACATTGTGGTTTGGTTCAGTAGTCTCGCAAATGACCAACATAACACCCAATAACCTTAATATGAACAATATACTTAGTTTTATAGGTTTCTTATACAAACTAAGTCTCGGTTAGTTTAGGCCTTAAACTAGATCATTAGGGCACGAATTGATTTAACTTTGGAGTGAATATCGTCGCGCATTACCTGGATAAACACTAGAAATCATTAGATCATAACAATCAGTAGTCTAGAACAGTCAACAGAAAATCGGGCAGCGTAACGGTACTTCGTGCGATAAAGTGAGCGATTAGGGTGACTAGGCGTCTACGACCGACTCTCCCTTTATTTACACTAGGGTTTCGTTCAGTCGTGCGACTGAGCCTATTTGTAGTCTTGACTCGTGCGACTGAGCCTCAGTAGTGCGACTGGCACAGTCGGTCACCTTCAGTCGTGCGACTAGGTTTCAGTCATGCAACTATCTCATTCGGTCACCTCCATTCATATGATTGGTTCATTCTTGTGATCCAATCGTGTGAGTTTACTAATGCTTACGGTCCAATCGCACGTCTGGTCAATACGTGTGGGTTATTCGTGCGATTGGACTCATACGTATGGTCCAATCGTACGGCTGGTCCATACTCATGGTCTAGTCGTGCGAATGGCTCATACTTATGATTTTGACTTTATGACCATTTGACACTGAGACCTTTTAACAATTGATCAAACATTTCGAGCATTCGATCATCTCAGACATGACCATTTTAACTTAGAGAACTTTTTATCACCTCAGACGTGATCCTTTTAACAGTAAAAAACATTTTGTCACCTTAGACGTGACCCTTTTAACATTTAGAAACCTGTTTGGTCACTTCAGACATGACCCTTTTTAGTGATTAAATCCCAGATAGAATTCCAGTGCATAGTCTGACATTTAACAACTAAACTGAATAAAAATGAAACAAATTTAACAACTAGAACTAAAAGACAAAACTAAAACATATTTTTGTAATTTTGTGTGAGGTGGAAATCCTAAGATAGATATCTAACAGATTTATTTCTCGAACAGTACAGCTTCAAGTTATTTTGACCATAACTGGAACGATTCATCATGGAATCATACGGGTATATCAAATCATTCGGGACATGTTACCAGCATTTGTGGATCCCACGCTTATATGGTAATCAATGTTCCTCAGGAGATTTTTGAGCGGTCTACGGGTAGTATTCAAGAAGAAACTATTCTAGAGCTTTCAAAGAGATGCTAAGGCAAACAACAATGAATTCTAGAATATTTAGGTTATGCTTATCCTCAGGTCAGTGCCACTGCACAGCAGAGAGGCACACAACCTATCTTCTTGTTTGAGCAATAATATTCTTTTTGCACATATTGCATCAACAACATAGGTTATTAGCTTGATTTCTTTTTGCATTTTGCATATGCTTTGCTCATTTTTTATGGTCATCCGCACACGTTTATGGCGTTTATTTTGCTCGTCACCCCTTATTGGAACTTCCTTGATTGTGTTAACCAGTGATAAGATGATAACCCACAGCTTGTTGAACAACTTAGTTTGAGCTTGAATTCACCAATGAGCTCTACTTGTCTATTGTGTTGAATCTACCGACACATCATGTAGTGGACTAGCAACCTCTGGATCTACTTTCTCTGTGTTACCTTAGTAGGAGCTAGTTTAACTATCATTTTTCCTTTTATGTTGCTTAGACTTCTCAGACTTATACTTCGAATTTTGCATCTTAATTAGTTAAATTCTTTTAAAGTCCCAAACTCTTTGTTCCTGTGTACTATCATTTTCCATAGTCATTGAATCAGTATCACAGATACGATCTCATTTCTCTTAGCTAGACTGTCCTCCTCCCTTATTTTTTATGTACTGAAATTAAAACAACTAATTTAATACTAACTTAACTATTCTCCCCCTATAATTCTAAAACTAAAAAATATTTTTGGAGTTTTTGAATTTTATGAAACATCCATTAAATGTTTTTCAAAACAATCACATATAAGGTGATATTTAATTCCGATGTGTTTGGTTTTAGGATGTTGGACCGGATTTTTAGTTACAGCTATGGCAGCAGAGTTATCAACATAAATAGGAGTGTTAGAGAATTGCAAACCGTAATTCCGCATTTGCTGTTGAATCCAAATGATCTGTGAACAGCAACTTGCAGCAGCAACATATTCAGCTTCACAAGTTGACAGAGCAACTGATGTCTGCTTCTTACACTGCCAGGTGACTAATCTTCTCCCAAAGAATTGACATCCTCCTGATGTTGACTTGTAGTTCATTTTGCCACCGTCGTAATCCGAGTCACTATACGTTGTAAGCTCGAAATCATCATCATAAGGATACCACAACTCGAGTGTTGGAGTACCATTTAGATAATGAAATATCCTGTTAACTCCAATGAGATGGTTGACCTTTGGTTTCGCCTTATATCTGGAGCATAGACACGTCGCGTACATGATATCAGGTCTTGACGCAGTGAGGTACATGAGAGATCCGATCATTCATCAGTACATGGTGGCATCAACCAGATCGCCACTTTTGTCGGGTGCCACATCGTGGTTTGTAGCAAGTGGGGTCTGAGCTGCCGAAGCATTCTCCATATCGAACCGACTGAGAATATCGCCTACATACTTGGTCTGATGTAGGAAAATTCATTAGGTGTCTGATCCACCTGTAACCCGAGAAAGAACTTTATTTCTCCCGTAGCACTCATCTCAAATTCAGCCTTTATTACTGCTTCAAATTCTTTACACAATTCTTCGTTTTTGGACCCGAAGATTATGTCATCAACATAAATCTGTACAAGTAGTAAGTCACCGTCCTTTTCTTTGATAAATAATGTACAATCAATCACTCCTCTTTGAACACGTGTTTCACAAGATAAGTCGAGAGCTTCTCATACCATGCTTTCGGCGCTTGATGAAGCCCGTATAGAGCCTTGTCTAGATTGTAAACTCTGTCCTGATGATATGGATCCTCAAATCCCTTAGGTTGACTGACATACACTGTCTCTCGGATTTGACCATGAAGGAATGCACTCTTCACATCAAGTTGATAGATTCTAATCTTCATATACGATGCATAGGCTAGGAAGATACGGATGGCTTCCATTCTTGCCACAAGTGCAAACACTTCGTTGTAATCAATTCCCTCAACTTGTCGAAATCTTTGAACTACTAGTCGAGCCTTGTTTCTGATAATGACCCCTTGCTCATCCTTCTTGCATTTCAAAACCCATTTAGTGCCAATGACCTTAGCACCTTTAGGTCTATCCACCAGAGTCCACACTCCTAACTTCTTGAATTGAAGAAGTTCTTCTTACATGACTCTCACCCAAGCCTCACATTTAAGGCGTCACTTACATATTTTGGCTCAAATTGAGACACAAAACATCGATAAGCACCATCGTGAAGGTAGCCTTATTCCATGATTGAGGCATAATCAGCTGAGTATAGCTGATTTCTTGCCTGTACTCCTACTTGTACATCCCCTATGACATTGTCCAGAGGATGATAAACATTAAGTCATGATCTAGGAGTGGTGGGTACAACTACCTCATTATCCAGATTGTGAACCGCAGGTGGGAGTATGGGGTTCTGAAGTGTTAGAGGCATCAACATTTGATGCTTGTGTACTTGTAGTAGTAGGAACCTGTTCTTCCTGATCCACCTGATCATTTCCACGTCTTTATCGTCAGAGAAGGAGTCACTTACCTCAAGTGCTCCCCCTGAATTAATAGAAGATAGACCTTGTGAACCGGATGTTGTTGAGTCTTGGGGCGATGTGTTTAAGTCATCATACATCATCTTTGTCGATAGCTCATTCTCAGAAGGAGTGAGAGTAATGTTGAAGGACTTGAAGAACCCATCATAATAAAAAAAGAAAGCGGGTCCTTTTCCTACAGGGGGTGGTGAATCTCTGAACGTCAACGTTTCACCACACTTTACTTGGCCCGTTGAGTGTTGTAAACCATCTTATTCGATATGTTGTATCCTAGAAAAATACCTTCTTCAACCTTTTCACTGAACTTTCTTGACTGATGTTACTTCAGCAGTGTACATGGTGCTCCAAACGGTTCAAGATACTCCAGATTAGGTTTACGTCACTGGAGCAACTCGTAACACATTTTACTATGTCGTTTAACCACTAAGACTCGATTTAGAGTGTAACATGCATTTGCTACTGCCTCGTTCCAGAATTGGATAGGTAGTTTCGAGTCTGCTAGCATCATCCTGGTTGTCTCTATTAAGCTTTTGTTCTTCCGTTCAGCAACTCTGTTCATCTGTAGAGTGTAGGCAGATGTGAACTAATGTACAATTCTCTTTTCTTTGCAGAATGCCTCCATCCACTTATTCTTGAATTCTGTACCGTTGTTTGAGCGAATCTGACATACCTTTAACTTGTATAGATATTCCAATATGGTAACAAGCTATTTGAACGAATCAAATGTTTATGATTTTGATTTCAGAAACATTACCCAAGAGAATATGGAATAGTCATCAGTGACTACATAACAATACAAATCTCCAGCGATGCTCTTGGTGCTCATAGGACCAAACAGATCCATATGTAGAAGTTCGAGAGGCAATTCAATAGAGTTGACATTCTTTGCCTTGTGAGAATTCTTGGTCTGTTTCCCTTTCTTACATGCCACACAGAAATCCGGAATTTGAAAGTTTTTTAGATTAACTCCATTGACCAAATCATTCTAAATGAGATGATTCATCTTCCTTGTATTTATGTGTCCCATTCTCCTATGCCAGGAGATGGATTCCTTCTCAGTTGCCTTTGACAAGGAGCATTGGACTTGATGATCAGTTGTAGAAACCTTTGATAGATTATAAGTCATTATACCTTGAAGCTGACATTAAATTTTGGTCCTCCGGAATGATGTACATCTTCTTCAACACGTAGCACTTCTTGTTGTCAAAAGCAACCTTGAAACCTTTGTCACAAATCTGGGATACAGAAAGTAAGTTATCTTGTAGTTGTTGAACGTAGTTGACCTTGTTAAACTTAACTTTCTGATTTCCCACTTCTCCCTGTGCAGTGATGTAACCTCATTTACTTCCAGCAAAAGAAACATGTCCTCCTTTAATTAGTTTGACATTTGAGAGGAGAGACAGATTCTCGGTCATGTGCCTAGATGCTCCACTATCCACAATCCAAGTGTTTGTGATAGCACTATAACGAACACCCTGCACATTCAAAGGAAATGATTAGTGAAGGTTTGGGACCTAAGCCTTAACTGGCTTGGGTAACCCAAAGGAATCACACATCATAAATTCAACCCATTGTCTATTTGAGGGCGAGGGCATATCGTTCTTCTTACTACTCTCAGTATCAGACTTTTGATTTGACTTTTCTTCCCACAAACCAGTTTTGTGCAAGGCCTGTTTATGATAAACAGACGAATGGTTTATGGTTTGAACTTTAGTTTCATTATTTCTTTTAGGTGGAGTAATAGACCTTCTTTTAGAAGAAATCTTTTTAGTATCATGAAGTTCAACTTTCCTTCTTGGTGTCTGATACTGAGGACAATTAGAAGCAATGTGTCCTCTCTTTCCACAATCGTAGCACAATCGACCTTCGATATGTTGGGAAAGACGTCTCTTTTAACTCTTCTTGTTTAGATGTTTTAACTTCTTTAACAAAATTTACTTTTTGAACGGTTGTAATATCTTTTGCCTTTTGTTTGTTTAGACTATTACGTGCAGCACGTGGTTGGTTACGTTGTTTATTCACTTTATGTTCAGAAATAGATGTGGTGGAAACTGACTGTACATCGACCTTTTTGAACTGTTCATCCAAATTCACAATCGGCATTTTACCCTTAGATTTCATAGTGTCCTCCTTCAGTGTAGTGACAGATTCCACTGTTCGACATGTGGAATCTGGATCACTAACTAGGGAGTGGTCACCACAAGATCCTTAATAGGATTGTTATTTGCTAGTCGACATTTAGTATTTAACAAAATCTAATGTGATGGTGGAACCACTTTGTAACCTAATCCCTCCCTGTTATTTCGTTCTTTCACTAAGTTTTTAACTATGTGAGAAGAACTAGTCCAACTGTGTAGTTTTTGTTTTAATGAATTTACTTCGACTTCCAAAACTATTTTTTCCTTTTAGTTTCTTAGAGGGAGTTTAAATAGAACTTAATGTCATTTGCTTGGTTAAAAGCCACAACTTCAGTTTCCCTTAGTTATTTATTTAGCAATTCTATTTCCTCTTTGTAACTGTGCTCATTTAGTTTTAAAATGCGATTTGCTTCTGTGCATAGTTGCAAGTCCTTTACTAAGCTATCGTTGTGATCAAATAACCTAGCAAATTTCAAATCTATGCTTTCCTTAAATTTATTACATTCATAACAAGCATTATTGTCAAACAGTTGGTCTTTAGTACTTACTTGTGAAGATTCAGTTGAATCCGCCATCATTGCAGAGGTTGACTCTTCAACTGCTAGAGATTCTGAACATGTCGTTTTGGTATCTTCTTCAATCAGGGGTTGACCACTTTCGCAGTATCTTCAGTTTGTGACATTGCTAGTTCGGCCGCGATATCATATTCACTTTTAGTATCGTCATCCAACACCTCGACATTTGCAATGTTAGATTCTCCCGGAGCCATAAATTTGAAGGTCCAATCTTGTCCTTCGTCACCTTGAGCAGTCAAGCCCTTTGTCTTCGTACTAGACGAGTTAGCTCCACCTGTTGGTTTGTCCTAATGGTTAAAAGTCGAGAACGGGTTGCCGTTACCTGTCTTTTTGGGCTTTACACACTCACGTTTAAAGTGCCCCTTCTCTCCACAGTTGAAACAGGTAACTTTGGACTTGTCGAAACCAAAATTAGTGTCATTAGTGGCTATCAAGTTTTGTCCCATCTTCTTAACAAACTTTTTAGCTCTCCGCACAGCACTTGCCAAAGCCCACATTATGTCCATTCTTGCAAGCTCGTTCTCGTCTACCTGTTCGTAATCTTCATTTGCTAGATGGTAGTTACCAATCTTTCCTGCAACCAAACCGTCATATGAGTGAACAACAGCTGCCAATAGATCCATATTTTCTTTAGCCACCTCCACAGTGATATTCCCGAGGTTGTTAGTCTTTAACTTGGTAGCATTAGCCTCAGGTGCAATATAATGGGTACTTGATGACCCAGACGTGTCAGACCCTGAAGCTATGGTTGGTGAAGGAGCAATTGAACTTGAGACAAGTGCAGTCTGAAGGGGTGCTCCTGAACTGGTTGTTGTGGAAGAGGCATTATAAAGTGAAGGATTTTGGTCATATGTTCCTTTTTGCGACCTGTATTTCATCCTGAGTTCCTCCTCTCTCAATTTCAGGATGAAGTCGTTTATGTCTAATTTTCCCAATTTAATGTTTTGTTTCAAATTAGACATAAATGAATCCCACTTCTCTGGTAAGCCATCCACCAAGTTGGATACCTTGTCTTCCATCAACATTGTAACTCCATGAAAATGCAGTTCAATCATGAGATGATAGAACATGTCGATTACATAATCCAGACTTTCTTTACCCATTGAAGAGAAGTTTTCAAACTCCTTCTTCAAAGCTTTTGCCTTTAGAGCTTTTAGCGAAGCATTGCCGTCATAGCGTTTTCCAAGGCCATCCAAAGTTTCTTTGCCTGTTTATTCTCAGAAAATTGATGGAATATATCCTTTGGAATAGACTGAGTTAACAATACATAAACCTTTTTCTCTGCATTATATTTTTTCTTCTAGCTATCAGTCATCCCTCCCAAGGTCAATTTTACCCTATCTGCACCAACCGGCATGTCATATCATCTTTCAGTTGATTCCCAAAGGTTGGGATCAACTCCATTGAGGTAGATCTCAAAACGTTGCTTCCATTATGGATAATCGTCTAACATTAT
The DNA here is from genome assembly GCA_025506515.1 of Flaveria trinervia. Classification (NCBI taxonomy): domain Eukaryota; kingdom Viridiplantae; phylum Streptophyta; class Magnoliopsida; order Asterales; family Asteraceae; genus Flaveria; species Flaveria trinervia. Next base: position 95,671 of record JACCIX010001098.1, on the reverse strand, counting down.
AAGCTTAGGTGGCTTATTATGATTCCCAGTCTCATTCTCCAGAAGCAAGAGGTTCTGGATACGCGTGTCTCTACCAGCAGTGAATGCAGAGTATTGTTCTTCCATCTCGTTAACTTTAAACTTTCGAAATCAAATACTTCACTTGTGCGAATGGACCACTCGTGCGATTAAGCTTATGTGAATGAGTCAATCATGCGAATGAAGAGTGCGAATGAATTCAATCGTAAGATTGGATTCAGTCGTGCGTAAGGAGAGTGTAGCTAGAGTCTATGTGAATGAAGCTGGTCAGTCGTACGAAAGAACAAGGTGATTGAGTTTAATCGTGTGTATGGGAGGTGCGAATGGGTTCAGTCGTGAGATTGAGTCAATCATGTGACTGAAGGCTGCTGTTTTTGTAAAAACGAAGGTTGTGAAAACTTTGACGCAAAAAACATGAATTTCACACGAACCCTAATTGTCGTATGCCGAAAAACATTAACTTTTTGACCTGGAGACGTCGAAAACACTGTTTGACGCAAAAATATTGAGTTCTTGAGTGAAAAACGCGATTTTTATATCAAAATCGATTGAATCACATGCAAATCAAGAGCCAAGGCTCTGATACCACTTGTTAGGACCGATTCGGTATGGAGTACTAACTGATTATGCGCGTATACCAACTTAAATAGTGTGGAATCCTATTTGATTGGTGATCCAATCAGGGAGAACACAGTTTAGATCAATCTAATGGTCAATGAAATGTTATGAATGATTAGAACGCGATCAACTGTGATCTATGAACTTGGAATAGTTTTCTTGAGTTTTTGGACGGCTAACGTACGATTATGTGCGTAGGCATTCGAATTTTTTCGTTTTCCACGAATTAAGTGGTATTTATAGATTAAGCTCTTCCAATCATACGACTGAGCCATTAGCATGGTTCAGTCGTGCGACTGAATCATGTGGTTTATCCATCTGCACGACTGAAGGTTCAGTCGTGTGATTAAGTCAATCTTATGTCACAATCGTACGACTGATCCAGTCTCCTGGTTCAGTCGTGCGACTGGTCTATTAGCATGAAGTATTTATTCGTATGGTCCATTCACATGAGAACTTCACACGATTAAGTTTAAACATGTTTCTCAAACATTATTTACTAAGAATTATGTATAACAACCACAAACCTATATAGTTAGTTCAACATGTGTTATCACACAATAAACAATGAAATATTAAACATTATATGCATCAACCATACATTCATTTCATTCATACCCATTCAATTACATATATGTAAGACATAAAATACATTTTATATTAAGCTCTTAAACTAGGTACACATGTATCAACAAAGAATGTGATGAACAGTAAAGGAAGATAATAATGATATTATCTATGTGTATGTATAGTGCATTATCACATATGATTGTAAAGAACAGTTTTAAACGAAAGATAAAGTATGTTTTATTATAAAACTAGAACTCACTCATCTACTAAAGAAAACACAAACGAACCCCTACACAGCCTATCAGTCTGTGTAGGTCCCCATAAACTCACCCACACAGGAAGAAGTGGACACTGGAGCTCCCACTTCTCCTGAGGAACAGACCACTCCCATTCATTCAATAATTAGTGTTGAGGTTCCTCATGCTCAGCCTGATCGGCTCATAAGCCCAAATGCCTTAAGCCATCACTCTGAGTCTCAACACTCAAGTGATCAACGTTCAGGGGATAGTTACCATCCCCAGCCTTTAGACTTAAACCAACCAATCCCAAACCTTGACTTCTATACTGATGAAGATCAAGTTTTCAGTGAGTACCATGATTCTCTCTTATTTACCCCTACTCAAAGAGAGATGAGTGCCCCTGAGTCTCCTACTTCTAGCCCACATCAGCCACCCACTACTGAGGTGGACACTTCTGAACCTGTTCAGGATGTCCATATGGAAGAGGCTCTCACTTTTGCAAGTGATTCCATCATTAAGACCTCAACCATGGCAACTCAACCCACTAACACCTCAATTAAGGCTGTCAGTGAGCAGAGGAATCCAACAGCCAATAACCTGAAGCTGGTGATGAGAGAGAGGACTCTGCTCCAATCATCCCATCCCCCAATGATTCTTCTTATGAAGATGAGGGGAATTTGAGACTAAAGGTGCAAAAACTGTCACAAACATGCATCTATTTAGTCTCCAAGGTCAGTCATCTTGAATCTCAAGTGACTACCTTGCAAAACATGGTCAATGATTAGCAACTTGAGATTTCTTATCTTAAGGAAAAACTAGCTGGGAGACCTTTAAGAGGAGCTCAACCAGGAACACAAGAACCTGTGAGAGTGATTGACCTAACTCCTAGCTCACCTATGCAAATGGGTGATGCTACTAAAAAGGGGGAGAAAGTCATTACAATCATAGAACCTGGGAGTTCTTCAGAGATTGTGGAGATTGAGGACTCACCATCCTCACTTGCAATTGTGCATATGCAGCAACATCCTCAAGTTCCCATTGATGTGGACTCTATAGACTTCTACATACAAAGTTTGTTTGAGGAAGGATACCAAGGGCTATGTCATCTTCACCAACTTCAAATCACATCATTGGGTGGAGTTATGTAAGCAACAGAAGAGTCTTCATCATTCTTAGAGTTCAAGGGCAGCAAGAGATCTTCAACTTTCAGACCTTGAACTTCTATGAAGGTAAGGATCTATTCAATATGCCATTTGTCAATCCAAGCCAATCAAGCCAAGCTGACAGGCTGACTCAAAGAATCCAAGACAGGATCACTAGAGAGTTTAGCTTCAAAAGAAGACTAAGGCAATGCCATCGATCAACTGGATGTTGAGGCAGACCCTAAGATTAGTTTCATAGGGGAAACCTTGACTAAAGTTCCAGTGGCAGAACCTGAGAGCCCTCTCTCATCAACATCAACTGCTGTAGAGATCCATACCCTTTTTGAGACACCTGTTGGTGAAGGTGCTTCTCAACCTCTCTCTGGCCAGAGCTTAGAAGCTACATCAAACAATGAAGGCCAAAGCTCTCTCCACCCTGAGTCACAAAGGTCTGTGAGTGAAAAAGGGAAAAGAAAGATGACATCTAAGGAGATTGAGGAGGAAGAGAGAGAGAGAGAGAGAGAGAGGAAAAGGAAGCTGAGGGGAGAAAGTTCCTCTTCTGGGTCTGCAAGACTCATGGAAACCACCATCCGGACTGCCCCCAAACCAAACACTCAAGATGATGAGTTAAGGGCAGTCAGGATCAATTACTTGCAGACCAGGAACTATGACAATGACAATGTCATTCTCTTCCCTTAGAGGAATTAAATGAACTGGTTGACATGGAAAAGTCAAATGAGAAGAAAGAGGCAGAAGATGCTGAGCTACTAGTTCAAATGAAAGAAGAAAAAAGAAAGAAAAAATTGTATAAGCATGTGCCTACTCTCTCCCCATTTCAAGAAAGTCCTGCATATGAGGATGTGGTTCAACAAGAACATCAGGTAGACAAAGAAGAAGACATGATCAAGATGATCAACTACCTGAGTGCCACAAGCCTCTATTAGGCAGAAGCACTTCGTCTCTTATCCTATGACTATGTTAAGTTTGAGTATCTCAAACAACTTGAACTGGAGATAGTCAATGAAAGAAAGACAACCAAAAGGAGACTAAGGGAAGAAGCTGCTAAGTCAAGAGCCATCATCCAGAAGAGCATGAAGAAGTCTGCAGATAGGCAGAGGATGATAAAGTTCTTGAAGCTATATGGATTCTCCGAAAGGAGACTTGGCCCTATCTCTCTATCCACTATGGATGAGCATATCAGGGTAATCAAGCAGAAGATCAAGAGTGGAGAGCTGATTGACTTACGCTCCCCTCCAAGTCAAGCTCCACCAGAAGTGGAGTGAAGGTTGAACAACCTAAGACAACATAACTTGAACCTCCTACTGAATCTCAGCAAGCTTCATCATCTGATCCACAGTAGGGTCAGACTCCCTCTCCTTCTGAACTTGTGAGAGAGGAAGACCCAACTGAGAATGACAAAGAAGATCAATCTGGTGCTGCAAACCAGTCTTCTCAGTTAAAAAGAACAAAGAGAAAGAAAAGGATGACTTCAAATCCAAAGCCAAAGAATAAGAAAGATACATCCTTTTCTGAACCTCAAGATGAGTCAGAACATCCTGAGGATGTGCAGCCAGAGGATGCTACATCAACTCCCATTCAAACAGCTCCTCTAGCATCAGGAAGACCCATCTTCTCCTGACATACACCACAAATCTAGAAAGATGACATGTCATTAGAGATCAAGGCATTAAAGACATCTACACTTTGCAAGACATGTTCAATCTGCCTCTACATGATCTCTTTGATATGAGGAGACACTTTGACAGTCTGAGGGATCCTGATCATCTCATGAAGAAAGGGATGGTCATTATTCTGATGAGGACTGTCAATATCTGAAGTCTTCAAGTGTTTTGGTAGCATCAGCCTAGGGGGAGTTTGTAGAGATTATATGAAGAGGCTGATGCAACCCAAACACCCAAAGTCTCTCTTGCATGCATACACATGAGTACTAAAGAAGAATGCTTCGGAAGTTTCACACATGCAACAGAAATATTCTAAGTGTCAAATCTTCCGAAGCCAAGGCTAATATCTTTCGAAGCCAAAGATGAAGTCTTCTAAATCCAAAGCTTTAGAGACAAATTCTTCCAAAGCCAAACCTTGAAGACAGATTTCTTTCGAAGACTTTTAGCACACACGCTTTATCTGATGTACTTTTCCATAAAGCTGGGCCCCTTTCCACTGCAACTCTGTAAAGTCACCAACTTTCACAAGTTGGTGAAAAGGTCCATGCTTTTGGTAACTGTACATTGCGATCTTGGGTCTGCCTTTTGACTCTACAATTAATTTTGTTTTGTGTCTAGTCAATTGTATCCAGCTGGCCTTCAAAGTATGACCGGCTGTAGGATGTAGTATATGTATCTCAAGTACTTGTAACTTTCCTTTATGCTTTGTAACACTTGTAAAAGAACTTGAGAAGGCAATATACTACAATCTTTAAAACCATCTCCTTGTGTATTTTGCTATCTTGTTCTGTCTCTTATTTACTTGTGTTCTTTGTATCATCCCTAGTGGTTAATCCAGTCTCACTGTTTGATTAGTTAAAGTTAATCTCCTCTTGGTGTTGTTGTGTTGTAAGTGACCACCCTTCATCGGTCATGGGCACTTTATTCTTTTAACTAGGTGCAAATCCTAGTTTATCGCAAGCTTCAAAAGTTGACTTCAAACATGCACGTTTCTTGAAACATGTTAAAAATAAAAGGTCAACTATAAGGTTGGTAAGTTTCCAAGGGTTTTATATACATAATATATCAAAGGTTACAAGTAGCAATTCATGTCATAGGTTATGAGTTATCAAGTTTATAGAACACGTATAGCTACAATCGAACCTTGACTTAGTTACAAGTATATATGATTGGCGAAGTGTACTTGGTTCCTATGATGAATAAGTCATACATCATCAGGAGCCGGCAGTACATCTGCTTTAGCACCAAATAGGCTTGTCAGGCCCAAAGATCTAAGATGTCGCCAGGCTAGCAATAGTTAATGATTGTAAAAAATATGTATCTCATATAAGACTTAGAATAACACAAATAACCATGACAAATAAATTATGAATTGCAAGTGCTTTACAAGATTTAAACATTTACAAATGTATGTTGATAAGATTAACATGTTTCACCCCAAAACAGTGTGAAATAATGTAAAAAGGGGTAAGGAAACTCACATGGCAAATAAGTATAAGTATGACGACTAATAAGAATAATAATAGGCGTCGTTCCAATGTAAATCCTTACAAGATACCTAAATATATAGATATTACAAGTTTAAGTTAAACGATAGGGTTAACATTTAGTCATGATTTAGGGTTTTTATTTGGTATTTGGGTTTCGTTAATTAATTATGTTTAACAAATGGGACCAATTATATTTCTTGGAATCAATGTAAAGGAGTATATTATATTTTATATAAAGGTATGAAAAAGAAAACGCTTATAATAATTTGTAAAATTTATATAAAGTTTAAATAAAGTTTTATACCTAAGTGCAATAAACACGGTTTAAACAATAATTTAAAGACGACGTTTGGAATAATAATTTTTTTGTGAATTAAAACTATCACTTAAAGTCTAATTTATAAAGAAAGCTAATTGTAACATTAGCTTTAAGATATTTAATAAAAAATGTACTTTTAATAAATAAATTACAAAAGAATAATTAAGGGACTTTAAAATAATCAAAGTTTATAAAATGATTTTTAAAACTTTTTAGAAATTTTTAACATTTATTTTGAAGGCCAAAAAGGCCCCAAAAAATACATGAGGTTCCCCGGATTCGAACCGGGGACCTCTTGTTTAGGGGTCACGCGTTTTACTAGTGAACTAAGGCTCTCGGTCGCATTAAGGATTGGGTTTTAAATCTTAAAACCAAGACTTCCATAATCCCCAATTTCCCAAGAACCCTAAAATCGTTTAATCCCAAATTGAACCCCAAATCATTGTTATTAACCAAATTAAGTTTAGGGCTATTGTATCCTATGTAGAATCGATTGTATTGTTGTGTTCAATTACCCGATTGGATTTAAAATGATGCTAGGAATGAACGAAGAACACGTTGCGGCCGTAGGTGTAAAATGGATGAGCAATCTTCAATGATAATCAAATCAAACTTGTGGATAGCTTCGAATGATGATTTAGACTAAAAGCCTCTATCAATTTTGATTCTTGAACTCCAGAGAGTGATGTTCGACTAGTTGCAGGTTGCGATGAAGGTGGAAATCGAAATGAGAGATACAAGTGTTTTTCAGATAAAATTACATTGTGTAGAAGTTTAGTTACGATTAAACTATCATGCAGGTGCAATTAATTTGATTATTATTGAGTATTAATGCTTGAGAGGCTTGGAGCTTTAATGGTGACCGGTTACTGAGTTCGATCCTTTCATACACGATGTTAAAACCCAATTTAAGTCCTTCAATGCGATCAGATTATGTTCACAGATCAGTTGTAAACGTTTGGGATTCGATTTCACACGTTTTGCCAACGTTTGGGCTTCGCCGGAGTCTGGCCGGAGATGGCCAGAAAGTCCGCCAGATTTGCGGGGGTAGGGGGAATTGGTTTGGGTTTTAAAATTTTACAATTTTAGCCCATGTGGTTTGTTAATTAACATTTTATGCATAAACATTATAATAAAGTTTCTAAATTTGCAATTAAGCCCCCTGCACTTAATTAAACTTTAAATTTTAACTATTTTATTAATTATTAACTTTCATAAGTTATTTTTATTAGTTTTATTATTATATTATTATATTATTATTATATTATTATTTTATTATTATAGTTATTATTATTATTAATTTTTTAAAGAAAGAAAGAAAAAAATGTAAAATAAAGAAAACAAACATAAGCTGCCCACAAGTTTCATAAATGACCACAATGACCCTTACAAGAATAAACGATGTTAACTTTTAATTTAACGAAAATACGAGATGTTACATACCTCACAGATATGCTTCAAAGCTTGCCATAAAAACAGTATAAATAGTCATTTGGTCTTCATTAATAAACTCTAGTTGTTTTTCATTAACAAGGTTGTAGCTTGGCTTATAGATGATGATGAAGCTTTAGTTGTATTGACTAGACGAGCATATAAAAAAGCTGAAACTCTTGAAGTAGAAGATACATCCATGAAGCCTCTATCTTCTTAATTAAAAAACATTATCAATTGAATGAGATTCATTGGGAAACTAGTAAGCTTTAATCAATGTCGATCCATTCCATAATATTAAAAAAACAATTGGAAGGAATAGTGGGTTTGTAGAGTATGGCTTTTTTGCCCCTCCATATTACCAAGTGTTAGGACCTGGTATTTGAACGAAATACCGAATGATTAACATGTAAACCAAACCAAATAGTGCGGAATCCTATTTGATTGGTGATCCAATCAGTGAGAACGCACGTAGAATCAATAAAGTATTGAATCGAAGGTTAAGAATCGATTAGGAATCGATCTACCGCGTTCTATGAACTTGGAGTATCAACTTGGAGGCTTCTGGACGGCTAGGGTATGTCTAGAGTCGAAACAGAATGAATTCTCTCTATTTTTCACAAATTGGGTTGTATTTATAGGTTAGTATTGTTCATTCGTGCGACTGAACCATTAGTATGGTTCAGTCGTGTGATTGAACCATGCGGTTGATTCATCCGCACGACTGAGTGTTCAGTCGTGCGACTGAGCCAATCTTATATTACAATCATACGATTGATCCAGTCTCCTGGTTCAGTCATGCAACTGAGTCATTCGTATTAAGTTATTCATGCGTATAGTCCATTCACATGTGCCATTCGCATGAGAACTTCATTTTGTTAAGTTTGAATGTATTAATTATAACATTATGTGTAACAATTCATACAATCACAAACCTAATTAACCAATTCAACATCGACTCATTAATGAAATATTAAACATTATAAATAACAAACAACTAATATCATTTCATTAATCATACCAAACATTATATCAGAATCAGACAAACAAGATCTATTATATTCATATCATGATCTAGGGACAAATATGTATCAACACCAAGTGTATAAACAGATAAATAGGGTTTTAGGCTGTCTTTACCCCACTAATTGTTTATAGAAAGAGAAAGTATGGGAGGCACTATCGTGTTCGGCCTAAGTTGTGTCCACCGTGATAGGTGGCATCTGTCTTATTTGTGGTTTCGGTTGTTCGATTATTTGAGAGAGGGTGGCATTGGTGTTGTTGCAATATAGCCACCACCGGTCATTGTAAGTCTGGCTGGTGTGGTCTTTGTTGCCACTTCACCTCCCCTTTGTGCTTGAGGTGAAGCAGACGGCGGTTGTCACTAGACGGTATTTATTCAACTCGAGACCTTTTGCGATGACTATCACCGGATTGCCCCCTGGCGTGGTTGATGTTCACCAGCGCGTTGGTGATGGTGGGGCTGCTATTTTCCGTCAGGAAGCCTTAAGGTCTTCGAAGAATGTGTGGTGGTGCTCCTGCTAATGACGACATCCATCGTCTTTTAGGGTTTGTGGTTATGGTTATGCGCCGGTAACGAATATTATTGCGTGACGTTTCAGGCATGTAGCCAAAACCAAACCTGACTGCTTTCCAAGTTTTTGGTGATTTCATCTAAGCTTTGGGCTCTCACGTGCAACGCGCATTGAGGAAAAACGCTAGTTGAGATTTATTGTGGCTTTAGTTTTGGCCGCCATAGTATCAAGATTAGTACTACCAAGATAAAAATGTTCTTGAGAAGAGTGACACTATGTATCCAACTCTCTGACAAAGTATAAAGCATCTTTTTATTCAGATCTTTGGCAATATTTTTTACTCCCAATACTACCAGATCATAACCATTTTATAAACTTATGCAAAACTCGTATGTTTTGTTATGTTAAAAGTAGAATTAGTAAGTGTACTTTGTGGAGCGTTCAAGCTCTTGGACCCACCATATTGATTTGTATCCATCCATTATCTTCACTCTATATTTTTTTCTTGAGATGTCCCAGTTTTCCACATCTCGAACAAGATAATTTCGGCTTCTTTTTGGATTAATCATGATTCTAGTTAAACTTTCTTTTATTTCCCTTAAACTCGTTGAACTTCCTGGATTTCTTATCAAACTCAAACATTTTAACTGAAGGTGAATCTTACACCTTTTCTTTTCCTTTTCCAACTTTTTGAGCTCAAAGTGATTCTTCGATCCGAATGTGACTACCCAACTCAACCAAAGACAAATTTTCCTTTGATATTTGAGAGTATGCTTACGATCTTTCCAATACGGAGGAACCTTATTAAAGATATAAGAAACCAAAATAGACCCATCCATCTTTATGTCATGTTAAAAGAATTGACCAAAAATGTGCAACAACTCAATGTATTGTTTCATTAGTGATCTAGAATCTAACATCTTGTAATTCATGAAATGACTAACCAAAAATTCTTACTCGAAACATCCTCAACCATGTATTTAAATTCTAGAAAGTTCTATAATTTCGTAGCAAATTCCTCAAACGTCAAACAAAGTTTTAAACGATCCATTTTAGATGTGTCACCTACGTATATAATCATCATTTTCCAAACTTAAGTCATTTTCTATTTTGTCCATGCAATTTAATCCAATATAATAAAATAAATAAAATATATGTAGATAATACTAAAATTACTAACAATATATAGAAATCTTTATAAAAAGAACACCATTGAGACAAGTCACCATATCTACCATAATGAAACATAATTTGAAATTTATGACGCATAATACTTACAAACAGTTATGTCACAACTCACAAGTTTAACCTTGTAATATATTTCACTAATATAGATTATCAATTTCATTTGGTTTTCTAGATGTGTCACTGATAAAGTCAATAAGCCACACCTTATCTATTATACAATACATATGTCGCATAGTGTGGCCATAAGAAAACAAAGGTTAGGATGCATGAATATTAAATAACAACAATATCGCTATCAGTACGGTTGCTTGTTTTCTCCATTTATTAGCTTCATTATATAATTTCTTTGAATAACGACAAAAAAGAGGATGTGTTCACATAATATTTTTTGAAAAAATTTTGAATTCATGCGATCATCATTTGTGAGAAATACGCGTCGGCAAGAAAATTACTAGACTTGGTTTAAAAAATATGTTTCTTGAAATTATTAAAACCATAAACATGAAAGTGTTCTTATCATCTTACCTAACATAGAGTTGTCCTTGGATGTTGATTGAAACAAGCTAGATTCGTACAACCGTATGAATATGATGCAACATGCTTAACTTATATGTTGGGTTTAGCCTCATTGTTTGACTATATAACTCGAGTTTCGTCTTCTGTGATTAACCCTAATGATCCTAAACATCTTAGAGAATCACTTGAGTTTATATTGCATCAAACAAATTCTCCAAGATAATCAATCAATTAAATTCAATGCATATTTGCATTGGTTATATATAAACCATCAGTCAATGGTCAATTTAACACTAAAAGAAGACTTGACTTGGTTAAAATTTCAAGAATCATTGAATACTTCCATTTGATTAAATGTGCGTTTATATCAAGAAATTAAAAAAATTCCCATGACATGAATTTGTGATATAGAAATACAAATATACAATAACTTCTACCTTTTATATATAGTTCATTTCAATTTGCTTTTTGAGGTTTGAAAAAAATATATATTTATTTTCCTTCATAAATTTAATACTATCAATTTCATTTTATAAGTTTTATTATTTATTTCAATGTCAATTCAAAAGTTTTGGTTTTCTCGATTATAGTTGAAATAACTAATAAAACTTTTTAAACTAAAATTGACACAATTTATGAAATTTTTGAAGTTAAAATTGATAGTTTTAATGTTTTAAAAATATTATTATTTTTGATCGAAGGGAGCTAAACTGCATTTTACTTTTTAATATATTGATCGTTTTGATATATAGCTTTCTTAAATGATTATTTTTATCAGCAACATCACATCTAGACCACATTGTTCACAAAAATAGAGGTGATTCATGCCGTGAAGACTAGATGTACTAGAAATCTAGAATCTTTCATATTTCTTTCTCAAGGTAAAAACGGTTAACAAACCAAGGAATAACAAAACAAAATTCTTTTGAACAGGTAAAGATTATTGACCCCTTATCCGATTAATGATTATACCATATTACTTGAGTATAGAACCGAGACCATCATTAAAAGGAAATTAATCATAGATGAGAAAAAAATTTAACCCAACCTGAACCTCTTTTCTTGTCATATGTAAGCTTTAAACCCAAAATCTCTCATGTTTTATTAAAGTTTTGAGTTACTTCCTCGTAACACTGGGTTATTTAACATAAATTTTTTGTCCAAGTGCTTTTCAAGATATAAAACTACAAGAAAAATAAAAGTATATCGGTTTTGTACATTTCTAAGAGTGGTTGCCTTGTTGGGTGTTTACGTATTAACAGTGTCATATAATATATTTTAAAATAAACGATTTCTATTCATTTAAATACTGGTCTTAGTGATAAAATAAATTGCCAAATCAGGTTCAAAATCGCATAAATAGATACCAGAGAACGCTAATTCAAACTGACATCATGACAGATTATAATAATAATAACTGAAATGTAAATATGGTTACCGAAATGAATCTAAATCAATAATTATATATAATAGATACCATATGCACCAATATAGACAAATAAAAAAAATTAGAAGAGCATATGAAGTAGTTTTGTTTTTTATGAATCACGTGAGTGCCACGTGCAAACCCATTGAAACCTTTGTATTGTTGTTCACACCATTCATGATGTATCATGGCACCACTACCATCCAACTAACAGTAACACATGAGCATTAATCGTAAGCAGACAAAAGGCCCCATGTTGACCCAACGTCAAGCTTTTTTAATTTCCAACACAACATTCAAATTCACTTTGTTTGATTCTATGGTTAATGAGTAGTGAATACATACATACGTATATGATGCGGCCCATACACATGTGACCCATGCGCAGGTTACAATCCATTCAAGCCCAACTGATCAGCCAATGTGTGTGGATGAGTGGTACCTCACCAAAAAACAGATTGAATGATTTACAGCATTCAAATATAATTTAGATTTAACCTTATAACTTACCTAAAAGCTACGTGTGTGTATACATAATGAGGTGTGTTATAGCAACACCCTCTATATAAGAGCTCTTACAGGCCGTACGCCCGTACGGTCTGTACAATATCGAATCAGTCATTCCAAAGTTTAACAGGTCGTGAAGCCTCTCATGGGCACCATTTTAATGACTCGTAATGATAACGGCCCGTTAAACTTCTCACGTGTTGTAATGTTTGTCGGATTTTTTTGATTTTTTACGCGGTGTAATATTCATCGATTACGGTGTAATTTTATATTTTTTATATTATTTGACGCGATGTAATATTCTTCGATAATTATTTGAGTCGACATAATATTCTTTGTAAAATATTATATAAATCCTCAGATTTTAATTTATTTCATATCGATAAATTCAATATTATATTTTTAAACGATATAGTTTATTAACGATGTCAGTTTGGGATAGCAATCATTTATTTGGTTCTGATTCTAACTATTATTCTGTCCAGGGTAGGGCGATAATGTTGGAAGTTTCGGTGGTAACTACAGTGGTGATGACGGCAGCAACGGCGGTCATGACGGCGGCAATGGAAGTAATAGTAGCGAAGATGAGTATGGTGATGGTTCTAGAAAAAAAAGTTATACGACACGAATCAGGTTATTACGTAATTATTATGTTTTTTAAATTATTTGATATTAAATAATTATTAAGTTTTGTTATTTGATAATACCTAATTATATTTTTAAAACCATTAGGTTTTTTCATCTCGTGAAAAATTGGTTGATTGGGTTAGTAATATAATTCGTGAAAATGGATATGTTATTCTCACGAAAAGGTCGAAAAAAACATAAGTGGATCGATAGTTAAAATATGATTAAAATATAAACGCAGTGGAGTATATAAAGGAACACTCACTCTTAGAAACACTGGCACCAAAAAACAAATTGTCAATTTGAATTAAAGGGATGGTACCAAATAAAAAAATATGGGTGGATCCTAGTTGTTGTAGATGATTCTCATAATCATGAAGCCGATGAACACCTCGAGGGGCATGCATACGTAATGAGGCTCACTGAAAAAAAGATTTGTATGGTAAAGCAACTTATAGAGCAAAATATTGAACCTCGAAACATTTTAAGCACACTTAGAGATCAGAATTCTAAAAATGTGTCAGCCTTAAGAACAGTATATAATACCCGCACAAAAATAAAAAATTCAAGGAGAAACAACGAAACTCCAATGCCTGTGATTTTTACTATACTACAACAAAATAAATATATTTACACTCCTCACATAGATGAAGCCACAAATACCGTAGGCGGAGTTTTTTATACATTTCACATCTCACACTTTATGGCAGGCCTATCCATATGTGTTGATGATAAACACAATGTATAAAATGAATGTCTACAAAAGGCCATTTGTCCAAATGGTTGGTGTGACATCAACACTGAAATTGTTTTCTGTTGCTCATGCATTCATCGATTTTGAACGTCAGATTAATTTCAAATGGGTTTTATAATAATTAAAAAAAATTTTAGAGCAAAAGTGTATAGAACCCCGCGTTATACTTATCGACAGAGACCTTGCTTTGATGAAAAGCATGTGAAGAAGCTTTTCCAAATGCTGTGAGACTACTTTGTAGATGGCATATATCGGAAAATATTATTAAACATTAAAAGGTGAATTTTTTAAATGATTAATGGGGCGTTTTTGAGTATTTGTGGTAGGTATTAATTAACTCTGCCACGTTTGACATATTCGAATATAATTTTGATCAGCTTTATCGAAAATTGATGTCAAAACGTTCAAGTAAGTTTTATATTGTTATTGTTATTGTTATTTAGTTTTTATAATTTGAATGATATAAAATTATTTTAATTAGGAATTTTGATTTACCTAAAAAATAACTGGTTGGACCCTTATAATGAGAGGTTAGTGACCGCATGGATTGATAAAGATCGTAATTTCTGTCAACATACAACGAACCACGTGGAGAACCAACATTCTTTGCTGAAAAGTTACCTAAAAAACTAATAGTATCATGGATAGATTTATTTCATTTATCAATAAAATGTTAATCACAAAGGAAATCGCTATCAAAGAAAGTTTTACTAAAAGTAAAATCATGCTTATAGCTCAACACAATATAAATTGCTTCATTACTTAAGAGGTAAAGTTTCTATTGTGAATTTGGCTCTTTTGATTGGCGAGATCAACAGAATTTATCATCTAACGACATCCAACGCATTGTGTGGTTGTCATCTTTTTACGAGTTGTGGTCTTCTATGTGCATGTAGATTAAATCATTACTTTCAAACAGATAAATATTTTGTTATTTAAGTTTCTATTGTTTAAGTTTTATTATTTTACCATGAATATTATATTGTACATATACATATTTGTTATATTTTTAGTGATTATTTTGGTCAAAAATATATTGTTATACTTTTAATGAATAAAAGTCTTTGATGTAAAATGTAAAAAGGTTCACAACTCATTGAGGGTTGTTAGCTCAACTGTGTGTTATATAGCGTGTCATCTTGGCTAACCCTTGAGCATTCACACACAGGGGGAGTCAGTCTTTGTGATTGTTCCATATGTACGAAACGGGATCTTTGTCACTTAGCCTTGGAATGCGGTGGCTTTGTGCCCAACAATGAGGGTTTAGCATATGACAGGATCTGGGATAGAAGTGAAAAATAATGAAAAAGTACAAAATGAACGGGGATAGAAGTGAAAAATAATGAAAAAGTACGAAATGAACGAATACATGCGATGATGAACGAATACATGCGATAATGAAAGATAATAATGATATTACCTTGATGTATGTACGATAAATGATCATGTACGAAAGAAAAAAAATGTTTTAAATGAAAGTAAAAGTATTTTATTTATAAAACTAAAACCCACTTAACAATGCTAATTTTATGTATTTTTCAGTTGGCATGTAATTTATTGCTAAGGGTAGCACGAGGGTGAAGCTACTTGGCAAATAAAGACTGGCATTCATTTTATGTAGAAATACTATTTTTGTGTTGTAATGCAACTAAATATCATTTTGTAACTTTAACAACGATGTATTATTTGGCAAAATTAATTATTAATGCATGAAACGGTTTTTGTTGAATTATTCCGCTACAATGTTTATATTAATCTATGAAATTTAACGTGCTTTAAATATTATACGCGATGAACGTCCAACTGTAACCGTTCCAGTTACATAAACGAATCAATGCACGATATACATACCTACAACACCTCAAATCCTTGCTTTCTCACTTTAACTTCTTGACTTTGTCTCTCTAGTAGCAGGAGTTTTAGCGTGCGCATGGGGAAAACAGGTGTTCTTGCCTATTTATAGGATCCACAGACTTATCGCTTGGGTTCTCACCCGAGAAGCCTCTATCACGCGAGAACTCAGCTTCGCCCAAGAACTTCGTATTCATTTGTTTTCTTGGAAATTTCGGGGTGTTACAAGACGTGAATGCTCTTGGTCTATATAATTCCTATATTCTTGCTACATTATTGAGTTAGTTGTTTGATCCATGACTCCTTGTTCTTGGTCATGACTTTCACTTCCTTTATTTGTTTATTTTTTTTAGTATATTTAATGGACGTGGAATAAAAACTTTTAGACATTGGACTCAAATTTTGTTCCTCTCGTATGTGAATTCTTGGTGATTTACTCTCAAGTCAATCAACTAGTGCTTTTATTGACTTTCTTGTCTTCTCACGGCCATGCCTCCACGATAGGATTATTGAGCAAGGAGGAAAGCATCACTTCCTTAGCTGACACCACCAAAGCCCTTAACTTCCTCTACTCCAACACAAAACGCATAATGTCATCCCAAAAAAATCTTGCACCTTGGTCATAAATCTAGGTTGAATCTCATTGATTTCTAATTAACCACTCGATACGAACAAAAAAAACCTCTTTGCCACCTTCATGCCTCACTTCAATATAGACCAACTGCAATGCCTCCAACTTGTCACCCCTACCAAAACCATCTCCTGCAATCAAAAATTCTTGTCCGTCAAAAACTCAATTACCAACATTTCATGGAATAAATCACTTGATTGGATCTTCCGAGCGTTTACTTCACTTATTATAATATTCCAACCCACCAGTTACTTCATTTTGGGGATGTCAACTTCAACAACGATACAATAAGTTAGTGTAAGCATCTTTTAAACAACATGTTGGGAACGAGCACTCGGCTTCATTTCAGACCATATGTAATGTTCTGTAATTTCCATTTACTTTTTTAATTTTAATCATCATCTTTTTTCAATCCTTGTAATGTTAAGATTTGATCATAGTGGAAATATTTATTTTATATTATTTTTATTCATTAATATGTTTTATAACAATTAAATAATTACGAATACGCATTTTAATGCGAAACCAAGCAATTTATCGAGACTTATTTTTTGGATAATTATTTATAAGTTTTCTTTTATGGTTCATATGTTAAATACCCAAAATATTTTTAATCATTAGTTTATGATGCAAATTGATAAATAACATAAGTTGAAGGGTTAAATTTGAAACTATTAAATTTACTTCAATTCATCTCCCAAACTACTTTCATTAATGTCCAACCATAATTTTTATGTATAAATACTAACTCAAATCCCTCTCTAATCGTATTTATCACTCTAAACTCTCTACAAACTCTCTCAATCCATCCAAGAACTTCATCCTTGTAAGAAGTATTCAAGAACAACTTGTGAGTTTTATTTATTTGTTTATTTATTATTTATATTTTCTTTCTTACTTTCTTCTTCATTTTCTTTACCATTTGAATAACCTCTAGGACATAACCATTTAGTCACCAAAGTGACACAAGTATGGTAACCTTTATTTTTGAGGTCAAAGTTGGAAAATATTATACTCGATTCTTTCATACATGTTTTCTTGTCTTATTATTAAACCTTTTACATACTAAACCAAGTCACCAACAACTTCAATGTTAGAGGACTTGTGTTAAAGTTATATTTCTGAAATTTTAAGTCTTTTACACTCCATTCTTTCATCTTTACAAAACACTAAGTGATTTACAAATCAAGAAGTGGATGAAACCAAACCGAGCCTCCAATAAATGTTGAAAGGCTTGTGTTATGGTATGAAATGGTAATGTTGAACCTTGGTTCTAAAACTAATTTATCCACCATACCCCACTTGAACCCTTAGTCAAACTAGTTAATTTACTTTAGTACTTTCATTTATATACTCATGACCATCCGAATCACCTTTATGTGGAGATTTTATGCAATGGTGACAATCTTGAGGTTTGTGGATATCCCTATCTCTAATACATGACTTATTTTGACGCTTGTGGATTAACCTACCTCTAATGCATGACTTATATTTATATCTATATAATACTTAATCTAAACCAAACCATAATATCAATCAACCATGGTTGAATGTTATGTGTTAAGGTAGACATTATACTAACTTTATGATTCCTTATTTTGGACTTCCAATGAGTAACTAAAACTCACAAAGATCACATACAATACATGGTGTTCAAATAAGTATCTAAATAGTATATACTTTCATGTACTCTCATATTTGTAATTTTTGTATACTTTCCAATTGCTAAAATCTCAAACTTCGAATCCTAAACTTACACATTTTCGTTTACCTTTTAGGGTGACTTTGGTGAATCCTTTAAACTCAATCATCTATTCTTGTGGATTCTAATCGCCAAACCGTGAGTCATGCTTCACCCATTCTGTTTCAACACTATTTGGGTTGCAACATATATCAACTATCAAATACACTCAGTTATTCATTAAATCAAAAATATTCTAAAACTCAATTCATACAAACATGCTTACTTCTTATACTATCTGTGAATACATTCTAGAATACAATATCTTGCAAGCAATCTAACCCTCCCTTAACATGTATAGCGCTATAGGATTATCACATCCGCCCTACTATGATAGGCCTATGTTAAGTTATTCAATATTTACGGTCTTGGTCATATTTAATGCTAAGATTACGCTAGTGGGCACTTTGGTTTGATTATCGGCTTTGCATGCTAGCAACGTACAAACTTTAGTATACTTTACTCATGTTGAATTGAGATTTATTCTCTATTATACTGTGTATTCAAACTTGTACGCTCACCAATATATTCATATGTTGACCAGTATTTTATACATGTTGCAGGAAATGATTGAAGCTTTATCAAGAAATTCAAATAGGTGGGCTTAGAAACACACCAAATCTATCATTTTGTTATGCTTGTTTTAGACTTGTATTTCTCAAAATTTTGTATGTTTATTTGAAGCATTTAACCGTTATATTGATTAATGGAAATGAAATTTAATCTTAATATATTGTCACTTTAGTTTTATGATGTCTTTGAACAATCTATCACTTCTCGTGCCCCGATGTTTCCTCCATCGGTTGGGGTGTGACAGATTGGTATCAGAGCCATAGTTATAGGGAACTAGGAAAACTTTCATGTTTTAACCTGGACTATGACTAAGGACTCCCATTAGTAATGCTTATGAATTGTTTGATTATCTTATGTTTGTGCCAAAAAATAAAAAGGAAAATAAACCCTCAAATCTACCTAAACATGCTCCTCTTCTTATTCTCAACCAAAAAGATATACATCTTTTCTAAGGTGTAATCATGCAACAATGATACGAAGACACTCGTCTTTTACAAATGAAACGACCTCACCGAAATAGGAGTGAACCCTATACTTTGGTGATGACTTTCAATCTGCCATTATTGTTTTTATGAAATTAAACCATTAAGATAGGAGTGATTTCCTTACCTTGATGGCAATTCACTTATCTCATTCTTGTGGACCCTTACCAACGAGTTAGGATTAAATTCCTTACTTTTACGGATAAGTACCAACCACGTTTAGGGAACAACACCACCAAGTTTGAGTGATATCCACATCTTGGTGACTAGTTCCATTCTTGATTTTCAATCTCACTAAAGTCTCGAGATTTTTATTGACAATGGACATGTAGTAACCGGAAGGGTGAATACCGTTACCCGACTTGTCGGTAAGAGTATTCCAACCCATTAAGCCAAAGCATGATTCCCGAACTCAAACTAAGTCTTGACAACTTTGGATTAGTCTTAGTTCCAAAACCGGAACATTCCAAGCGTTAATCGAATTTCTTTTATGTTTGTATTATTTTATGCATTTATGCTATACTCTTTTTCCTCTTGTCAAGATCCAATCATCCGAATCGCGCTAATCTCTCGACCTCAGACGCTAATAATCAAGAACCAACAAAAACTTAAAATCTTTCATTATTGTTTAGCTAATTCTTTTGAGTGGTTATATGATTCATTATAAGAACGGATTTGAAACTTACTTGCTTAGGTGTTATGTTATAATGCTCTAAATATGCAAAAAATTATTATTAAACACTATTGATCAAGTCTCATCATTCTCTTTAACCTGCATTGTAGATGTCATCCAAATCCCATAGAATCTCCAAGCAAAGTTCCAATAAGAAAATGGCCGCTTTCATGGCTAAGCAAATGGCTCGAGTTATTCCCGATATTGTTAAACAAATCAAAGCCACCCTTAGCCCGAACACTTTAGTTGAATCCCGAAACCCTAGTCCCTAAACCTCAGCCTTTTCCTATAAGCACTTCAAGTCATGTGGCCTCGAACCCTTCACGGGTGAAGAGGCGCCTCCAAGATGCTTGAATGGTTTGATAGCATCGAAGTCACTTCATCAATAGTGAATGTCTCGATGAGCTTCGGACTCATAGTGCCACCGGTGTGTTCACATCAAGGGCACTTGAATGGTGGAAAAGTGAAAGGAGGACTCGTGGAAACGAGGTCACCTTCGCCCTACCATGGGAAGAAGTGAAGCAACTCATGATAGATGAATTTTTTCCTCCTTATGAAATGCAAAGTCTTGAAGAGGAATTCTTGAACCTCAAACAAGTTAGAGGTGACAACTTCACTTACACCATTCACTTTAAACAACTTAGTATCCTTGTCCCTCACTTGGTCAACACCACTGACTGAGCCATAGCCAAGTACATAAAAGGCCTTCCCCCTATTATCCGTGACTCCGTCACCATAACCGAACCATTTTCAGTTGAGCGAGCCATCCGGTTGGCGGCTACCTTATCCAACAACCAAGTGAAAGATGGATCGTTGTCTCTTAAAGGCTCCTTCAAAACTGCCCATCAAGCCATCTCCGAAACACCTGAGGAAGCCAAATACACAAAAACACCATCCAAAAACACCCATCATGACAAGAAACACAAGTTCAAAGCCACAACTATTCCATGACAACACCAACAACCCAAGTTCCCATCAATTCAAACCAAGAACCACCCAATAAAGCCTACACCGTTTCCTAAATGTGCCAACTGCCAATAGCACCATCCCCCACCTCTCAATGCCGTAAATGCACAAAATGCAACCGTTATGGGCATTTTTCCTCAGCGTGTCGAAATGGTGCAAAATTCACTTTGGAACGTAAAGATCAAATCAAGGTCAAGTAATCACATTTTCTCCCAGAACTTTCAACTAAACGAATTTCGGGACGAAATTCCATAAAGTAGGGGAGATTGTAATGTTCTGTAGTTTTAATTTACTTTTTTTATTTTAATCCTCCTCTTTCTTCAATCCTTGTAATGTTAAGACTTGATCATAGTGGAAACATTTATTTTATATTATTTTTGTTCATTATATGCTTGTATAACAATTAAAAAATTACGAATAAGCATTTTAATGCAAAACCAAGCAATTTATCAAGACTTATTTTTTGGATAATTATTTATAGGGTTTCTTTTATGGTTCATATGTTAAAATACTCAAAATATGTTTAATCATTAGTTTATGATGCAAATTGATAAATAACATAAGTTGAAGGGTTAAATTTGAAACTATTGAATTACTTCCATTCATCTCCCCAACTACTTTCATTAATGTCCAACCATAATTTTTATCTATAAATACTAACTCAAATCCCACTCTGATCGCATTTATCACTCTAAACTCTCTATAAACTCTCTCAATCCATCCATGAATTTCATCCTTTTTGTAAGAAGTATTCAAGAACAACTTGTGAGTTTTATTTATTTGTTTATTTATTATTTATACTTTCTTTCTTACTTTCTTTTTCATTTTCTTTACCATTTGGAATAACCTCTAGGACATAACCACTTAGTCATCAAGGCGACACAAGTATGGTAAACCTCCATTTTTGAGGTCAAAGTTGGAATATTATACTTGATTCTTCCATACATGTTTCCTTGTCTTATTATTAAACCTTTTACATACTAAACCAAGTCACCAACAACTTCAATGTTAGAGGAATTGTGTTGAAGTTATATTTCTGAAATTTGAAGGCTTTTGCACTCCATTCTTTCATCTTCACAAAACACTAAGTGATCTACAAATCAAGAAGTGGATGAAACTAAACCGAGCCTCCAATAAATGTTGAAAGGCTTGTGTTATGGTATGAAATGGTAATGTTTAACCTTGGTTCTAAAACTAATTTATCCACCATACTCCACTTGAACATTTAGTCAAACTAGTTAATTTACTTTAGTACTTTCATTTATATACTCATGACCATCCGAATCACCTTTATGTGGAGATTTTATGCAATGGTGACAATCTTGAGGTTTGTGGATATCCCTATCTCTAATACATGACTTATTTTGACGCTTGTGGATTAACCTACCTCTAATGCATGACTTATATTTATATCTATATAATACTTAATCTAAACCAAACCATAATATCAATCAACCATGGTTGAATGTTATGTGTTAAGGTAGACATTATACTAACTTTATGATTCCTTATTTTGGACTTCCAATGAGTAACTAAAACTCACAAAGATCACATACAATACATGGTGTTCAAATAAGTATCTAAATAGTATATACTTTCATGTACTCTCATATTTGTAATTTTTGTATACTTTCCAATTGCTAAAATCTCAAACTTCGAATCCTAAACTTACACATTTTCGTTTACCTTTTAGGGTGACTTTGGTGAATCCTTTAAACTCAATCATCTATTCTTGTGGATTCTAATCGCCAAACCGTGAGTCATGCTTCACCCATTCTGTTTCAACACTATTTGGGTTGCAACATATATCAACTATCAAATACACTCAGTTATTCATTAAATCAAAAATATTCTAAAACTCAATTCATACAAACATGCTTACTTCTTATACTATCTGTGAATACATTCTAGAATACAATATCTTGCAAGCAATCTAACCCTCCCTTAACATGTATAGCGCTATAGGATTATCACATCCCCCTACTATGATAGGCCTATGTTAAGTTATTCAATATTTACGGTCTTGGTCATATTTAATGCTAAGATTACGCTAGTGGGCACTTTGGTTTGATTATCGGCTTTGCATGCTAGCAACGTACAAACTTTAGTATACTTTACTCATGTTGAATTGAGATTTATTCTCTATTATACTGTGTATTCAAACTTGTACGCTCACCAATATATTCATATGTTGACCAGTATTTTATACATGTTGCAGGAAATGATTGAAGCTTTATCAAGAAATTCAAATAGGTGGGCTTAGAAACACACCAAATCTATCATTTTGTTATGCTTGTTTTAGACTTGTATTTCTCAAAATTTTGTATGTTTATTTGAAGCATTTAACCGTTATATTGATTAATGGAAATGAAATTTAATCTTAATATATTGTCACTTTAGTTTTATGATGTCTTTGAACAATCTATCACTTCTCGTGCCCCGATGTTTCCTCCATCGGTTGGGGTGTGACAGATTGGTATCAGAGCCATAGTTATAGGGAACTAGGAAAACTTTCATGTTTTAACCTGGACTATGACTAAGGACTCCCATTAGTAATGCTTATGAATTGTTTGATTATCTTATGTTTGTGCCAAAAAATAAAAAGGAAAATAAACCCTCAAATCTACCTAAACATGCTCCTCTTCTTATTCTCACCAAAAAGATATACATCTTTTCTAAGGTGTAATCATGCAACAATGATACGAAGACACTCGTCTTTTACAAATGAAACGACCTCACCGAAATAGGAGTGAACCCTATACTTTGGTGATGACTTTCAATCTGCCATTATTGTTTTTATGAAATTAAACCATTAAGATAGGAGTGATTTCCTTACCTTGATGGCAATTCACTTATCTCATTCTTGTGGACCCTTACCAACGAGTTAGGATTAAATTCCTTACTTTTACGGATAAGTACCAACCACGTTTAGGGAACAACACCACCAAGTTTGAGTGATATCCACATCTTGGTGACTAGTTCCATTCTTTGATTTTCAATCTCACTAAAGTCTCGAGATTTTTATTGACAATGGACATGTAGTAACCGGAAGGGTGAATACCGTTACCCGACTTGTCGGTAAGAGTATTCCAACCCATTAAGCCAAAGCATGATTCCCGAACTCAAACTAAGTCTTGACAACTTTGGATTAGTCTTAGTTCCAAAACCGGAACATTCCAAGCGTTAATCGAATTTCTTTTATGTTTGTATTTATTTTATGCATTTATGCTATACTCTTTTTCCTCTTGTCAAGATCCAATCATCCGAATCGCGCTAATCTCTCGACCTCAGACGCTAATAATCAAGAACCAACAAAAACTTAAAATCTTTCATTATTGTTTAGCTAATTCTTTTGAGTGGTTATATGATTCATTATAAGAACGATTTGAAACTTACTTGCTTAGGTGTTATGTTATAATGCTCTAAATATGCAAAAAATTATTATTAAACACTATTGATCAAGTCTCATCATTCTCTTTAACCTGCATTGTAGATGTCATCCAAATCCCATAGAATCTCCAAGCAAAGTTCCAATAAGAAAATGGCCGCTTTCATGGCTAAGCAAATGGCTCGAGTTATTCCCGATATTGTTAAACAAATCAAAGCCACCCTTAGCCCGAACACTTTAGTTGAATCCCGAAACCCTAGTCCCTAAACCTCAGCCTTTTCCTATAAGCACTTCAAGTCATGTGGCCTCGAACCCTTCACGGGTGAAGAGGGCGCCTCCAAGATGCTTGAATGGTTTGATAGCATCGAAGTCACTTTCATCAATAGTGAATGTCTCGATGAGCTTCGGACTCATAGTGCCACCGGTGTGTTCACATCAAGGGCACTTGAATGGTGGAAAAGTGAAAGGAGGACTCGTGGAAACGAGGTCACCTTCGCCCTACCATGGGAAGAAGTGAAGCAACTCATGATAGATGAATTTTTTCCTCCTTATGAAATGCAAAGTCTTGAAGAGGAATTCTTGAACCTCAAACAAGTTAGAGGTGACAACTTCACTTACACCATTCACTTTAAACAACTTAGTATCCTTGTCCCTCACTTGGTCAACACCACTGACTGAGCCATAGCCAAGTACATAAAAGGCTTCCCCCTATTATCCGTGACTCCGTCACCATAACCGAACCATTTTCAGTTGAGCGAGCCATCCGGTTGGCGGCTACCTTATCCAACAACCAAGTGAAAGATGGATCGTTGTCTCTTAAAGGCTCCTTCAAAACTGCCCATCAAGCCATCTCCGAAACACCTGAGGAAGCCAAATACACAAAAACACCATCCAAAAACACCCATCATGACAAGAAACACAAGTTTCAAAGCCACAACTATTCCATGACAACACCAACAACCCAAGTTCCCATCAATTCAAACCAAGAACCACCCAATAAAGCCTACACCGTTTCCTAAATGTGCCAACTGCCAATAGCACCATCCACCCACCTCTCAATGCCGTAAATGCACAAAATGCAACCGTTATGGGCATTTTTCCTCAGCGTGTCGAAATGGTGCAAAATTCACTTTGGAACGTAAAGATCAAATCAAGGTCAAGTAATCACATTTTCTCCCAGAACTTTCAACTAAACGAATTTCGGGACGAAATTCCATAAAGTAGGGGAGATTGTAATGTTCTGTAGTTTTAATTTACTTTTTTTATTTTAATCCTCCTCTTTCTTCAATCCTTGTAATGTTAAGACTTGATCATAGTGGAAACATTTATTTTATATTATTTTTGTTCATTATATGCTTGTATAACAATTAAAAAATTACGAATAAGCATTTTAATGCAAAACCAAGCAATTTATCAAGACTTATTTTTTGGATAATTATTTATAGGGTTTCTTTTATGGTTCATATGTTAAAATACTCAAAATATGTTTAATCATTAGTTTATGATGCAAATTGATAAATAACATAAGTTGAAGGGTTAAATTTGAAACTATTGAATTTACTTCCATTCATCTCCCCAACTACTTTCATTAATGTCCAACCATAATTTTTATCTATAAATACTAACTCAAATCCCACTCTGATCGCATTTATCACTCTAAACTCTCTATAAACTCTCTCAATCCATCCATGAATTTCATCCTTTTTGTAAGAAGTATTCAAGAACAACTTGTGAGTTTTATTTATTTGTTTATTTATTATTTATACTTTCTTTCTTACTTTCTTTTTCATTTTCTTTACCATTTGGAATAACCTCTAGGACATAACCACTTAGTCATCAAGGCGACACAAGTATGGTAAACCTCCATTTTTGAGGTCAAAGTTGGAAAATATTATACTTGATTCTTCCATACATGTTTCCTTGTCTTATTATTAAACCTTTTACATACTAAACCAAGTCACCAACAACTTCAATGTTAGAGGAATTGTGTTGAAGTTATATTTCTGAAATTTGAAGGCTTTTGCACTCCATTCTTTCATCTTCACAAAACACTAAGTGATCTACAAATCAAGAAGTGGATGAAACTAAACCGAGCCTCCATAAATGTTGAAAGGCTTGTGTTATGGTATGAAATGGTAATGTTTAACCTTGGTTCTAAAACTAATTTATCCACCATACTCCACTTGAACATTTAGTCAAACTAGTTAATTTACTTTAGTACTTTCATTTATATACTCATGACCATCCGAATCACCTTTATGTGGAGATTTTATGCAATGGTGACAATCTTGAGGTTTGTGGATATACCTACCTCTAATACATGACTTATTTGAATATAACAATTGACGTTTTTGGATTAACCTACCTCTAATGCATGACTTATATTTATATCTATATAATAATTAGTCTAAACCAAACCATAATACCAATCAACCATGGTTGAATGTTATGTGTTAAGGCAGACATTATACTAATCTTATGATTTCTTATTTTGGAATTCCAATGAGTAACTAAAACTCATAAAGATCACATACAATACATGGTGTTCAAATAAGTGTCTAAGTAGTATATACTTTCATGTACTCTCATATTTGTAATTTTTGTATACTTTCCAATTGCTAAGATCTCAAACTTCAAATCCTAAACTTACACACTTTCGTTTACCATTTAGGGTGACTTTGGTTAATCTTTTAAACTCAATCATCTATTTTTGTGGATTCTAATCGCCAAACCGTGAGTCATACTTCACCCGTTTTGTTTTAACACTATTTGGGTTACAACATATATCAACTATCAAATACACTCAATTATTCATTCAATCAAAATTATTCTAAAACTCAATTCATTCAAACATGCTTACTTGTTATACTATTTTTGAATACATTCTAGAATTGTAACACCCGGTTATTTTTATAAGACGAGATATAAAGAATAAAAGAAAGAAAGTCAATTAAGTCCAAGTGGAGGGACTAAAAGTGTCCAAAAAGGACAAAACTTTGTAAAGTTGGTGTAAAGGTGGGCATGGCCGCCCACCCTCACCTCACATCACCAATTTTCTTCGATTTAGAGAGAGAGAGAGCAGAGAAAGCTCTCGCCTGAAGAAGAGGAAGAAGAGGAAGAAGAGAAGTGAATTCAAGCTAAGTGTAAGGCCCCGTTCCCGGGACGCTTACAGCTGGTGGTTCATCGCACATAAAACATTAGAAAACATACGTTAATTTTGCAGCGGAATTTAAAACTTTCATTTATAACCAAAACATGTCATTTAGAACATTTGTTTTCATCTTAAAATACAAGACATGTCAAAATACGGATGCCAGCCTCAAAATGCTCCCAGTAGCTTATGCATCCATGCCTGCAACTCCTCAGCATCAACATATACCTGCCAACTTTCATGCATACAAAAGTCAGCAACATTGAGTGAGTTCTAGTTTTATAATAAAATACTTTACTTTCGTTAAAACCGTTCTTTCAAAACATACTATACTATACAACCGTTCGTGATCATGCATCATACGTACATACAGATAATATCATTATTATCTTCGTCATTACGTTCGTTAACTTTGTTCATTCAACACATTACATTATCGTTCACTTCTCTTTCTAGATCTGGTCAGACTTTACCCTCTTCGTGGCACTCAGCCACGATTACTGAGGTCGAATGACAAGGATCCTGTTCAGTACTTTATTACGATAATTCATTTACGTTCATTCATACGTTCGTTCTTTCATACATGATCTTTCGTTCATTACTCATTATTACTCGAATCTTGTCTCTTGCAATATCTCATGTCCAAAGACTGATGTTGTGCCGGGGCCTGCTCACAAACCCCTGACTCATGTCCGAAGACTAACACGGCACCGGGATACGCGACAAAGATCCCATACGAGTTAATCACAAGGATTGAACTCCATCCGAGTCTGTTGCAACACAAATTCGCTCACCTCATCATCTCGTCTCATGCAATATCCCCGACTCATGTCCGAAGACTGATACTGTGCCGGGGCCTGACACACAAACCCCCGACTCATGTCCGAAGACTGACATGGTACCGGGATACGGGACACGGATCTCATCATCCGTCACTTTTTTCATATGCAATACTCCCGACTCATGTCCGAAGACTGATACTGTGCCGGGGCCTGCTCACAAACCCCCGACTCATGTCCGAAGACTGACACAGTACCAGAGTACGCAATCTGTATCCTGTCTCATGCAATACCCCCGACTCATGTCCGAAGACTGATACTATGCCAGGGCCTGACACGCAAACCCCCGACTCATGTCCAAAGACTGACACAGTACCGGGATACGCAAACAAGGACCTCTTTCGAGTCTGTTGCGACACAGAGTCGCTCACCTCATACATATGCTTGCAAGCCTTTCTATGCCTTCTCTTTTATTCATTTATTCATGCATGCATTCATTCATTACGTTCCTCTTTTCATTATCTTCCACTTTACATTACATTTATTAACGTTCAACGCAAAGCCAAGGGAAGACATACATACATAATAAGGAACATACACAAAAACATAAACATACACCATCACCAAAACAGGCACATCATACATACATAACACACATCAAACATAAGCCATCAAATCATAACCAGGCCTATCTTCCCATTATACCCCTTGAAATCCACTTAGAAAACCTCAAGTCCAAAGTGAGCGCATGGGTCCTTCCAAGCGCATGAGCATAAAAATTCAAAGTATAAAACAGTCTGGGCGCATGGGCACTGTTTGGGCATTTTTGCCCTGTTCAAGCACATCACCAATCACTTAGCCGTTTCAAGCACTTGGGCGCATGAGCACTGTTTAGGTGCATGGCCAATACTTAGCCGTTTCTTTCACTAGGACGCATGGGCCAACATGCTAGGCCCATGAGCCACTATTTAGGTGCATGACCCACCCTTGGGCGCATGGCCAACACTTAGGTGTCTGGCCACTCATGGTGGACGCATGGACAACTGTTTGGGCGCATGAGCCACCTCTGGGCACATGGCCTACTGTTCATGTTCATCAGAACATTCAGAAATCTTTTCGGTGCTACCAATTTCACCCGATTCTCATTCTAAGCATACCCAAACATAGATCTAACATACTAAGGCCATCTAAGCATGCTAAACATCATCTCTAACCCATAAACAACACAATAACATGCATACATACATACAACATTCGAGCATAAAGCTGTAAGCCCACGGTTCCTTTAAAAGATGTTTACATAGTATGCATAATAGCCCCAAATCAGTTAAAAATCAGTAAAAGAGGGGTTCTAGAAACTCACCTTGAGCAGCTTTAGAACAACACTCTTCCTGTTCAAGACCCACTTCGATTCAGCTCTTTGAATCCCGAAAGTAAACTCTAAACAACCAGGACTTCGGTCAAGAACTAAATACTCAGCTAAAACCAAGCTCAAACAAGAGAAGACTTACCTTTTTCAGCTTCTTCTTCCTCTTTCTCTCTCTAGAACCGGGCTCTCTCTCTCTCTCTCTTTTCTTCTTCTTCCGAGATCAAAGCAACTTTCTGCTTGATATGGGCGACCATGCCCTTAAATATCTTAAAATAATAAGATTTGTACTTTGTACACTTTTCCCCCTCCATTAGTGCACAATTTCCATTCCTTCCACTAACTTTTCTTTTCCGTTCATTTAAATAAAATTAGGGGGTGTTACAGTAAGAATTCGAGGTTTTTATGTTTTTATGGCGGGTTTTATCCCAGTTATATGCTTATGTGCTTATGTGTTGTGAATGTGCTCGGCTGTGTGTTTTTGGTGTTGTTTTTAGGTGTTTGAACTCTTTGCAAGTGGGTTAAAAGGAAGATATACCCAAGTTGCATCAGATGAGTTCTAGATCCTAGTTTTTACATGTTTTAAACTATCGTTGGGGCTGAAAACGTATTAAAACGATTTTACAAAGTTTATGTATGAATACCCGTATGTATTGTGCGTGTTGGTTTTTGGTTCTTGAATGTTTATAGGTTATTCATGTTTAGAATAGCCACCTTATGATTAAAACAGATGGGTTTGATGATTGGGGTTGAAAACATCTTAGAAACATGTTTTACAGAAAGCTCATGCGCCTAGATAAGTGTTCATACGCCTGAAAATGTCTTAGAAGGTTTAAGTGTAATCCATGCGCCTAAACAGTAGCTCATGCGCCTAGAATAGTCAGGATCAGTGAGACCAGCTGTTGAGCGATCAGAGCTGGTCTCACTGATCCCGACTATTGTGGCCCATGCGCCTAAGTGTTCATGCGCCTGAATAGTACCCATGCGCCTAGAATTTGGCTGGAATTGACTAAGTGTCTAGACGTCCAGGATTCCCCATGCGCCTAGGCACTCTTGCGTCTGCATAGTGCCCATGTGCCTGAAAGTTGCCCATGCACCTAAGTGTTCCCCATGCGCTTGCATAGTGTCCATGCGCTTGCATAGTGCCCATGCGCCTAAAGACTTAGAATATTTTCTTATTTTTGGGGAAAGTGTAATGTAAACTTTGACTAGGGAGATTCCCGGGAGCTATGTATGTTGACTTTTTGAAGTCATTTATGATGATGTTTGATGTGCCCTGTATGATGTGATGATTATATGATATGTTCCTTGTTATGGCGTATGTTTATCTTTTCGTAGCTTTACGTGTTATGTTAATGAATGAACCAAAAGTATTATGTAACGTAAAGTGAAAAATAATGAAAAGAAAAAGGAACATGATGAATGAATGCATGCATTAACGAACGAATGAACGTAAGAAGTGTTGCAAGCAAATGTATGGAGGTGCACACCCAATGTAGGTGTTAGCTCAACAGTGTGCGGGTTGGCTACCCCAAAGGATGCACATTGGGGTCCAATCCTTGTGATTGACCATATGAATGGGATCCTTGCCGCTTGCCCTAGTTACTGGTGTCAGCTTCGTGCATAATGTTCGAGATCTATGAAAGACCTCAGGTTACCCGCTTTGTGCACAATGTTCGGGGTATAGCATATGGCATTGATCCAGAATAAAAAAGAAAAGATAAATAGTGAATATGCTTGCCCTAGGTACTCGAGTCAGCTTCGTGTACAATGTTCGAGGTTTATGAAATACCTCAGGCCCAGTTACCCGCTTCGTGCATAATGTTCGGGGTAATGTACACGTCACTAGAAGTAATGAATGAACGAAGGTTAATGAATGTAATGGAAGATAATAATGATATTATCTGTATGTACGTATGATGTATGATCACAAACGAATGAAAAGTATAGTATGACTCTCAAAGGAAATAAATAATGATTTTATCGATGAAATGTATGTTTTATTATAAAACTAGAACTCACTCAGCAATGCTGACTTTTATACGTTTTCAGTTGACAGGTAAACGTTGTTGAGGATGGCACGAGGCGGCTACCCAGCTCTTTTGGATTGAATTCTTTTGTTAATGTTTTTGCATTGTAATGCGAACGAATGATGTTTTGAAATGAACGCTTGTATTAATTTGCAAAAATATTTGTAATGATATGAAAAGTTATCTTTCTTTATGTTTTCGCTACCATGTTTTCGTAAGGTAAATGTAATTATAATGTTTTATGTGCGATGAGGATCCAACTGTAAGTGCTCCAGGAACGGGGCCTTACAAGTTGGTATCAGAGCTAAAGTTTAAGTGAAATGGGTAAATTTTCAAAATAAACCTTAACTTAAACTGAGAATGAGACGGAATGGGAATGGGATGCCAATCTTAGTAGCTGCGTGCCATCAGGTATTTTCGTAATGTTAACTGGTTTATGTGTGCATCGTATTTGGTTATGTGTTGTATGTAGATTTAAATACTGATGTAGTCAGGACAGGTAATACTTGGGGTATGAAGAGTAAAGTAAGTGGATAATCACAACTGGCCATTGTAATTAGGGACTTACTATACTTGACGTAAACTGAGCTATTCCCTTGAATGACCGTGTTGGTGTTTGAATCTTATAGTATGTTAGAAGATGGTCGGTGGTAGACCTTCGAAGGTTTTTACAGGTGAAGATTGTGGTGGACGTGGGGCTGGACCATGTGTCACTAGAAGTATGGCCAGGGCGGGGGAGGTAGCACTCAAAGGGCCCGAGATCCATCACCTGGAAGCCAGTGAAGATAGTGCTGGTCTGAGGACCATGTTGACAGAGGCTGTTGTCGAGGGAGTACAACGGGCCATGCAGACGATTCGTCCGGGTATAGTGAGTGAGATAATTAGGACAGTGAAGGAAATGACCGTGATTGAAGTGAACAAGGAGTGTAGCAATAACAAAAACCGCAACAGAAAGCGGGTCGAACATGGGGGTTACACCCCGTATGAAAAGGTTGTCAGGACGGATAACCGGTGTGTAGCTTCATCCGATGCAGGGATAAGGAAGTGTGCAGATGTGGAAGGGAGCATACCGGTGAGTGCAGGATTGGAATGAATGTATGCTTCAGATGTGGTAACCCTGGCCACATTTCTAGAGGCTATAAGAAGCCATGGGATAAGAGTTTTGGCACAACGATAATGACTGGAATTGCGGGGTCAAAAAGGTGTGATAAGTGTGGACGCAAGCACCCCAAAAAATGTAGATTGGGGAGCAATGTTTGTTTTTGTTGTGGAAGGACGGGACATGTGGCGAAGAACTGTGGCATGGGGCGGTGCTATTCTTGTGGTGAAGAAGGTCACGTGAGCAGGGACTGCAAGAAGTGGAGGGCGGAAGGTTCGGGTGTGAAGAAGGTCGGAGGAAGCTAGGACGGACCCCGATGATGTGTCAGGTACGTTTCTAGTAAACTTTAGCCTCGGTGTTATTTGGTTCTGATGCTAGTAAAAAGTTTTATCTCTGCTACTTTCTATGCTCAGTTACTTGTTAGTAGTAGAAATGCCCGTAAACCATTCAATGTAGAAACTGCTATAGGTAAGTCCACTAGAATTACTGATGTGATAGAGGACTGTGCCATAGAACTATAAGGCCATAGGTTTGCTACCAGGTTACACGTGATACCCCTAGGTGGATTTGATGTAGTACTAGGGATGGACTGGTTAGAAACCTATGAAGCAAACATCGTGTGTCGCAAGAAGATGATCCAATTGACAACGCCTGACGGGAATAAGGTGACGGTTTATGGTGATCACGTCATGACGATCCCGAAGGTGATTTCGATGGTGGTGGCGGGGAAGTACATGAGACGCGGATGTAGTGCCTACTTGGCATACATAAAAGATGTGGCTGCGTCGGTACCGCAATTATCCGAAGTACCAGTGGTGCGCAACTTTCCGGACGTATT
Organism: Flaveria trinervia; assembly: GCA_025506515.1. Classification (NCBI taxonomy): domain Eukaryota; kingdom Viridiplantae; phylum Streptophyta; class Magnoliopsida; order Asterales; family Asteraceae; genus Flaveria; species Flaveria trinervia. Next base: position 62,041 of record JACCIX010001098.1, on the reverse strand, counting down.
CCCGGAAGACTTACCTGGCGTGCCACCAGATCGCGAGGTTGAGTTTCGGATTGACTTGATACCCGGTGCTCAACCCGTTTCCAAAGCACCATATTGGTTAGCTCCAACAGAAATGAAAGAACTAATGGAGCAGTTGCAAGAGCTGCTCCATAAGAGGTTCATTAGACCGAGTATCTCTCCCTGGGGTGCTCCGGTCCTGTTTGTGAAGAAGAAAGACGGTAGTATGAGGATGTGCATTGACTACCGAGAGCTTAACAAGTTGACAGTGAAGAACCGATACCCCCTACCAAGAATAGATGACCTGTTTGACCAGCTCCAAGGTGCCAGTTGGTTTTCAAGGATAGATCTTCGATCTGGTTACCATCAACTGAAGGTGAAGGAGTAGGATATCCCTAAAATAGCTTTTCGCACACGCTACCGTCACTATGAGATCCTCGTTATGTCATTTGGTTTGACTAATGCGCCAGCTGCTTTTATGGATTTGATGAACCGAGTGTGTTAGCCAATGTTGGATAGATCAGTGATTGTGTTTATTGATGATATTCTGATCTACTCGAAGAGCAAAGAAGAACATGCCAGTCACATTTGAGAGGTGTTGGGGACGTTGAGAAGGGAGAAATTGTATGCCAAATTCTCCAAGTGCGCATTCTGGTTGCCCGAAGTTCAATTCTTAGGTCACGTGATAAATCCTGAGGGGATTATGGTAGACCCTGCTAAGGTAGAGGCGGTGATGCAATGGAAGCCTCCAAAGACGCCATCCGAGATTCATAGTTTCTTGGGGTTGGCGGGGTATTATCGAAGGTTCATTCAGGACTTTTCCAAGATCGCTTCTCCACTGACCAAGTTGACCCGAAAGGATGTAAAGTTTATATGGGGTCAAGCCCAAGAACAGGCGTTCGAGGAGTTAAAGGTGAGGTTGACTCAGGCTCGTGTCTTGTCATTACCTGAAGGAAGTGAGGATTTGGTGGTATATTCATATGCTTCTTACTTGGGGTTGGGGTGTGTATTAATGTAGAGAGGGAAGGTTATAGCCTATGCATCCAGACAGTTGAAGGTTCATGAGGTCAATTATCCCACTCATGACTTGGAGTTAGCAGCTGTGGTCTTTGCACTAAAGATTTGGAGGCACTATCTGTACGGGACAAAGTGCACCATTTTCACTAACCACAAGAGCTTGAAGTATTTCTTCGAGCAAAAAAATCTGAACATGAGGCAGAGAAGATGGTTGGAGCTCATAAAGGATTATGATTGTGAGATCCATTACCATCGGGCAAGGCCAACGTGGTGGCTGATGCTCTTAGCTGAAAAGAGAGGCCCGAGCTGATTCGGGTGAAAGCGTACCAACTGATCATGACCTCTGATGTAATGAAGCAAGTCAAGGAGTTTTAGGATGAGGCACTGAAAGAAGATCATCTAAACTCAGAAAGAATGAGAGGTCTGGTTGGGGAATTGGGTGAAAACACACTTGGTATTAAAACTCGATCTGGATGAGTGTGGATTCCTCGTTTTGGGGATCTACGTGTGAGGATTTTGGAGGAAGCTCACAAGACTCGATACTCCATTCATCCTGGCGCCACAAAGATGTATCAAGATATGAAGAAAGATTATTGGTGGCCGGGTATGAAGCGTGACGTGGTGGAGTATATGAGTAAGTGCCTTACTTGTTTGCAAGTGAAGGCGGAACATCAGAAGCCGTATGGGAAGATCCAACCTTTGGATATACCGGAATGGAAGTGGGAGCACATCACCATGGATTTCATTACGAAGCTGCCACGTACTCCGAAAGGGTACGATGCCATATGGGTGATTGTTGACCGCTTGATGAAGAGTTCTCACTTCTTACCGATCCGCGAGATATATTCATCCAAGAGGTTGGCTGACCTGTTCATCAAGGAGATTGTAACTCGTCATGGTGTGCCAGTGTCCATTGTGTCTGATCGTGACACCGGTTACGTCTAAATTTTGGAATAAATTCCATGATGCTATGGGGACGAGGTTACATATTAGCACGGCTTATCATCCCCAAACTGATGGTCAGTTTGAAATGACCATTCAGACATTAGAAGACATGCTTCAGGCATGTGTGATTGATTTTGGGGGAAGCTGGGATGACCACCTACCGTTAGCTGAATTCTTGTACAACAATAGCTATCATGCCAGCATTGGCATGCCACCATATGAGATGCTATACGGTAGGAGATGCAGAACACCCGTTTGTTGGGGTGATATTGGTCAGAAGGAGTTGGGAAGCGCCGAGGTAGTCGAGTCTACGACTAAGAAGCTCAAAAAGATCAAAGCCTTCATGAAGGTAGCTAAAGATAGGCAGAAGTCGTATGCCGATAGACCGATCGAGTTCGAGGTGGGTGACCAGGTTATGTTGAAGGTCTCACCTTGGAAGGGCATTGTCCGATTCAAGAAGTGGGGCAAGTTGAGCCCAAGATATATAGGCCCTTTCCGAATCATCGCTCGTGTAGGAGAGGTGGCTTATCGATTGGAGTTACCAGATGAGTTGAGTGGAATCCACCCGACATTTCATGTATCTCATCTGAGGAAGTGCTTAGCTGATGAAGACATGATTGTTCCATTGGAGGACATTGAAGTAGATGAAAGGCTCAATTATGTGGAGCAACCAGTGGCAAGCATCGATCATAAAGAGAAGAGGCTGCGAAATAAAGTGGTTCCTCTTGTGCGTGTATAGTGGAAGCACATGAAGGGATCCGAGTCTACATGGGAGACTGAGGAAGAGATGAGGCAGCATTATCCTCATATGTTCGAGGAATAACAGGTTTCGGGAACGAAACCTATATAAGGGGGGTGGACTTGTAACACCTGGTTATTTTCTAAAAGACGAGATATAAAGAATAAAAGAAATAAAGGCAATTAAGTCCAAGTGGAGGGACTAAAAGTGTACAAAAAGGACAAAACTTTGTAAAGTTGGTGTAAAGGTGGGCATGGCCGCCCACCCTCACCTCACATCACATCAAGGTAAGAATTCAAGGTTTTTATGTTTTTATGATGGGTTTTATCCCGGTTATATGCTCGGGTGTGTGTGTTTTTAGTTTTGTTTTTAGGTGTTTGAACTCTTTGCAAGCGGGTTAAAAGGAAGATATACCAAGTTTCATCAGGTGAGTTCTAGACCCCGGTTTTTACATGTTTTAAACTATTTTTGGGGCTAAAAACGTATTAAAATGATTTCACAAAGTTTATGTATGAATACCCGTATGTATTGTGCATGTTGGTTGGGGGTTCTTGAATGTTTATAGGTTATTCATGTTTAGAATAGCCACATTATGCTTAGAACAGATGGGTTTGATGATTGAGGTTGAAATCATCCTAGAAACATGTTTTACAAAAAGCTCATGCACCTAGATAAGTGTTCATACGCCTGAAAATGTCTTAGAAGGTTTAAGTGTAATCCATGCGCCTAAACAGTAGTTCATGCGCCTAGAAATTTGCCTTAGAAATGTTTTAAGTATAGCCCATACACCTAAATAGTGGTCCATGTGCCTGGAAATGTTAGTCGGACAACTAAGTGTAGGGCTCATGCGCCCCAATAGTGCCCATGCACCCAAGTGGCCCATGCGCCTAAGTGTTCATGCGCCAAGTGGCCCATGTGCCTAAGTGTTCATGCGCCTGAATATTACCCATGTGCCTAGAATTGGGCTGGAATTGACTAAGTGTCCAGATGTCCAGGATTCCCCATGCGCCTGCATAGTGCCCATGCGCCTAAGGACTTAGAATATTTTCTGATTTTTGGGGAAAAGTGTAATGTAAACTTTGACTTGGTTAATTCCCGGAGGCTATGTATGTTGACTTTTTGAAGTCATTTATGATGATGTTTGTTGTGCCCTGTATGATGTGATGATTATATGATATGTTCCTTGTTATGGCGTAGGTTTATCTTTCCGTAGCTTTATGTGTTATGTTAATGAATGAAACAAAAGTATTATGTAACATAAAGTGAAAGATAATGAAAAGAAAAAGGAACATGATGAATGAATGCATGCATTAACAAACGAATGAATGTAAGAAGTCTTGCAAGCAAATGTATGGAGGTGCACATCCAATGTAGGTGTTAGCTCAACGGTGTGCGGGTTAGCTACCCCAAAGGATGTACATTGGGGTCCAATCCTTGTGATTGACCATATGAAGGATCCTTGCCGCTTCCCTATGTACTGGATTCAGCTCCGTGCACAATGTTCAAGGTCTATGAAAGACCTCAGGACAGTTACCCGCTTCGTGCATAATGTTCGGGGTTAGATATGGCTTGATCCGGAATGATAAAGAAAAGATAAATAGTGAATGTACTTGCCTAGGTCTGGAGTCAGCTTCGTGCACAATGTTTGAGGTCTATGAAAGACCTCAGCCCAGTTACCAGCTTCGTGCACAATGTTCAGGGTAATGTACACGTCACTAGAAGTAATATTGAACGAAGGTTAAACGAATGTAATGGAAGATTATAATGATATTTATCTGTATGTACGTATGAGTATGATCACAACACGAAGAAAAGTATAGTATGAATGAATGAAAGGAAATAAATACGATTTATCGATGAAAGGTAGTTTTATTTATAAAACTAGAACTCACTCAGCAATGCTGAATTTTATCGTTTCAGTTGAAGGTAAACGTTGTTGAGGATGGCACGAGGCGGATACCAGCTCTTTTGGATGGCATTCTTTTGTAATGTTTTTGCAATATAGCGAACGAATGATGTTTGAATGAACGCTGTATTAATTTGCAAAAATATTTGTCATGATATGAAAGGTATCTTTCTTTATTGTTACGCGTTAATGTTTAGTAAGGTAAATGTAATTATAATGATGTATGGTGTGAGGATGTTAGGACCTGGTATTCGACTGAAATACCTAGAGATCACGTGTATACCGGATCAAATAGTGCGGAATCCTATTTGATTGGCGATCCAATCAGTGAGAACACACGAAGAATCAATCAGGATTGAAACTAACGTTAGAAATCGATAAGGAATCGATCTAATGTGTTCTATGAACTTGGAGAACGATTTGGAAGGTTTCTGGACGGCTAGGGTCGTATGGAATTGAACTTGATCGAATCTCCTGTTTTTCACGAATTGAGTTGTATTTATAGGTTGGCACTCTTCAATCGTGCGACTGAACATTAGTTTGGTTCAGTCGTGCGATTGAACCATGCGGTTGGTTCATTCGTGCGACTGAGTGTTCAGTCGTGCGATTGAGCCAATCTTATGTTACAGTCGTACGACTGATCCAGTCTCCTGGTTCAGTCGTGCGACTGAGTCAATCGTATGAGGTTCTTCATGCTTATGGTTCATTCGCATGAGCCATTCGCATGGGAACTTCATTAAGTTAAGTTTGAATGTTTTAGTTAATTAATATAATATTATATGTAATCATTCAAGTAATCATAAACTCAATCAATTCATTACGACTCATTAATGAACTATTAAACATTATAACCAACAGACTATCAACATCAGTTCATTAATCATACCAAACAAGATCTATTACATCACATATCACGATCTAGGGACATACATGTATCAACAAACTCCCCCTTGGACCTAGATCTCTCTAATGTCTTGTTTTCTTCATTACCTTCTCATATTTCTTGTACTTGTCCTCTTGTGTGACTCCCGCGTGAATATCAAACGCGAAGCAAAGTCGTATAACATTTTGGAACTGGAGGGCTTGTACAATGTCTTGTGTGTCATAGAACAGTGGCCACTTGTATAATGTATAGACATCATTAGCAGACAAGTTGGTTAGCCACATTGGGTCGAATACCCTGACAGTATCCATTTGATCCCCTTTGTTCAGAACTATGACAGCTTCAGCAGTTCTCCAATCATAGTACCACCATTTGAAGTGTGGAGTGAAGTCCTGTGGCATTTCCCTGAGAGGGATTCTCGACATAGTGCGAGGAGGACTCCACTTCAACACAATCTTAGGTTTTCCAGTAATGGCATCCATCTCAGACCTTCTAATATACCTTGTAGGTTGTTGAGGTCTGAAGTTAATCCATCTGGTGTGGTACTCTTTCTTGAGGGCAGCCTCAAACCAGCCTGACATTTTTCTCGGGTCAGCATACAACAGCTTCAACTTGGCCAGCTGGTTGAGCTCAAATCCAGGTAGAGTCTTTAGATCATGTGGAAATCTAAAGTACTCTATGCCCTTTTCCCTCTTAACGGCATAAACGTTAAGATCATCAAAATATGCCCATGCTATAATCCTGCCTGACACCATAAGATGTTCTTGACGCTGTAGAACTTGGTGTAGGCATCCCTCTTCGGTGCATCACGTTGGGCTCTGACTTCTTTAAAACATTCAGCCCACTCAGCCTTTCGAATGTATACATCATCGTTTGAGGCTTGGGCTGTTCCTTCGGTCTTTCCTGCTTCCTGCTCCATCTTGTCTAGTACCTCAAACATATCACTGACTAGGGACTCACCCAGATTGGGGACCACATTACCCGCGTTGTCAGCGTATTGAGGGTACTCTTCAGCAGCAATATCTTCAACCTCAACTTCATCAACGTCGTGTAGTTCGTCGTCACTGGTTGAATCAACTGTTGGAGCATCCTTGACAATATCATCAGGATTGAGTCTGAACATTTCTGCCAGTTGCTCGTTAGATAGGTCGTGAATTATTTCACCTTCTTCAGGTGTATAACTCACTGACCTTCTGACAATCCCTTGCAGATCAAGAATCATTGTGAGTTGAGACTTGACCTGTTGAAGGGGAGCAATATCAAACTCATCTCTGTGGTACTTTGGATCTGTTTGATTTACACATTTCACATTCAAATCATTAGTAATATATCAAACAAAATGCATTAAGTTAATATAAACATTCAGTACATCGTTTTTCAATACAGAATACAAAAGTAATTAAATACATAAACATCCACTATTTACTTTTATCCTGTATGCTAGTCTCTTCGTGTGAAGGTGCAGAAGTAGAAGCTGACTGATCCTGTCGGTTCTTTGTTCTCTTCTCTTGACCGGGAGCTGAGACAGATTCAGCTGCTTCTCCTTCTTCAGTCTCTTCATCTGCACACCACTCTTCTGTTTTCTCTTCATCAGAATCACTGTCATCATCATCATCATCATCCTCACTATCTCTTCTCCATCCTTTATCTTTAGAGGTTCCTCCTTTGATCCTTTTAACTTTAGCAAAATGGACCTCTTGCCTTTTCCAACTCTCTATCTGCTTACCTGCTGTGACGCTTTGTGCTCGGAGTTGGTCCAACAGTGTCTGAGCAGCCAATTTCTGGGCCTGCTCCTCAATAGCTCGATCCTGCTCTGCAATTTTCTGCGATTGTGCAGCAGTCAGGTCGGTGAGCTGGCGGATCTGAGAGGTCTTTTCCTCATCAGCCGCCAGCAGTCGTAACACCATTCTATTTAAGGCTGCCAGCTGTTCCTCTACCCGATTGGAGGTAGGAGATCTAGAGGTGTGTGAGGGGTAGGCTGAGGGCTCGGTTTGGTGGCTAGTGGTGGTGGTGGAGGTGGTGAATATCGGGTAAGGTCTGGATGATGGTGGTGGTGAGTGTGGGGGTGAATAGTAGTGGTAGCAGGGGTCTGGCTTGTGGTGATCGGTATGGTGGTGGTTGTGGTTGCTGTGGGGAGAGGTATGGTGGTGGAAGGTGTGTCTGCAGAGGTGGTAGTAGTGGTGGAAGGTATGGGGGATGTGGGTGATGAAGGTTACCTTACGCTTTTTCTTTTTCTGGCCATGGGGTTGAGCCATTTTTCTCCTCGTTCCCCTCGAGGTGGATGCTCCCCCTTCAATCCCGCCTGAGGACTCCGGAGCATATGATGGATCAGTCTCTGTATCTCCGGATCCTCTCGGTTGTTCACCGACAACCCTCAACCCGTGTTCTGTGGGAACCACTTTCCTTCCCACAGTCCGGGTCAATGGCTCCTCATCAGATTCATCTTCATCTTCCTCGGTAAGCACAAAATCTTGATGGAATCCTGCTGACTCAGTTACCTCAGCAGGTGAGACAGACACCGAGGGAACAGAGTCAGACACGGGCTCGGGATGGAACAGCCTCATCCTCAATGTCATCCTCCTCAGAATCATCAGTAGGGAGGACAATTGGCTCCACGTCGGAGTCACTGTCCTCGTGACGCCATTGGCGTCTCCCCGGTGCCACATAGCTTTCATCTGCTAAGTGGCCAATCATTCTCTTCACTTGGGGCTTAATCTGCTTTCCCCTGTAAACTCTCATCTGCCCAGAGTAGTATCATCCATTATTTCCAGGCCACTGCGTCATGACTTCTTTGGGCAACTGTGGCAGCTTCTCGTTGAAGATGAGCTGTAAGAATCTGGGGTACATACAGAACCCTCTTTTCCCTTTACCTCCAAATTCTCCACCAAGTAGGAGAATATCATGCTGGAAAACTAAAAGGGTGGTTCAGAACCAGTGCCACGTAGGCATTTTGAATCTGGTCTGAGAGGTCGTCAAAACCACCCCTCCTCGAAGCTACACACTTTAGAATCACGTGTGCTAAGTACTTGTACTGGGGCTCAGGTTGCTCTTGTTGAGCACACCTGAGTTGATATCCCCAGCGTACTTTAGCCTTAGGAAGCATCCTCTTACAGTCAATGGATGTAGTTTTGTAGGATGATCAGCATCCTCCCCGAACTCTAGGACCCTCTGAATATCGGCGGCAGAGATCTCAATATCATGGCCCAGTATGGAGCTCCTGATACAGTAAGGCTCACGAGAGCGGTCCACCGAGGCATTTTCCAGAATGCCTGATGGAGTGATCTGTAAGGCGTGCAAGGAGTGGAGATCGCCTTATAGATCCGGGACCGTCTCAGAAATGCAATTATGTCGGTAAACTCAGCCCCGTTTTGGTGGTGTGATCCAAGTGGGCACAGATGTTGTGCTTGGGATTTATGGTCCACTTTTCTGCCATTTATCTGTAACACACAAGACATAGAACTATTAATACATAAGACATGAAAACTTCTGTTCTAAGTGTAAAGTTGAAAGTCATTTTGATTCATTCGTGCGAATGAATCATGCGACTGAAGTCAGTCGCCTGTTTGAGACATGCGACTGAGTTCAATCGGGTGTTTGAGACATGCGATTGAGTTCAATCGGCTGCTGATTGAGCATGCGATTGAGTTCAATCGCCGACTGAGACATGCGATTGAGTTCAATCTGCCGACTGGACTCATTCGGGTGGTTCATTCGGTCGAATGATCCAATCGCAAGGTTCAATCGTGCGATTGGAGTTCATTCGAACGACCAGTCGCTTGCCCCACTGTTCGATCCCTGTGGGTCGAATCTTGACCCTTCTAAGTCTTTTAACAGTGTGTTATGGTCCATTAGCCTCGTATACTTGTCACTAATAACCTATTAAACTTAATTTTAACATTTTGCTTCATTTACATAGGTGATTAGGTCGATTCGCAGTTCGGTTCTTGATTTAATCCAATGTCGCTAGTGTGGTTCTCGATTTTGGTAGGATTCAAGGAGTAGTGTACCTGTAAAACGTCACTGGAATGTAAGAATATTAACCGCAATGTATATCAGAATCGGAGGCAATTTCGACAGGGTAACGGTAATGAACGCGATTCGGGGTGTTTTGGGAGTGATGAGTGATATGCGATCGATTAAGACCTTTAAATACTAAACCTAGGTTCATTCGGCCGACTGGCCTCAGTCGCTCAGTTCAATCGGGCGACTGAGGTTTAGTCATACGATTGGCCTAGTCAATCGCATTCAGTCGGCCGACTGAGTCTCAGTCGGTCGACTGACTCATTCGGTCTCCTTCATTCGCCCCTTTAGTTGACCGACTGAGCCTCAGTCGGTCTACTGTTTCATTCTCCCCCTTCCATTCGGTCGAATGAATCAATTTCATGTCCATTCGGCCGATTGGAAGCCATTCGCATAGTTGGTCGATAACCTGATCCACTAGTGCGAATGGGTCACACTTTGTGAGTTTACAGTCATTTTTAACATTTACTATTCAGACCCTTTTCACTTTTGATAATAACATTGTAAGCTCTTAACCAATTCAGTCACTTCAGACGTGACCTTGACATTTTAAAAACCATGTGGCCATCTCAGACATGACCCTTTTTAGGTAAGTTAATTCCCTTCTGATTTCCCTGATGTAGTCCGACAGACACACAAATAAAAGATAAACATAGTAACTTAAACTAACTACACAACTAAAGTTTATGTTTGGACTTTTTGTGAGAGATAAAACCCTAAGATGAAAATCTAAGGGATTTGATTAGGAGTAGACAGCTTTAACTTAGATTGATCATATCTGGACCAATCAATTTTGGAATCATACAGGAATATCAAATCATTTTGGGACTTGTTATTAAAGCTCTTTGATGCTTAAATTCTCGGTGTTCATCCAGAGTCGTTAGCAACTTAAGGAAATCATACTGAAACTCTTAGATTTTCACATTGAGTTGAACTTTTGAGAATGTAGCCACTAAGATTGTCAGTATATTTGTCCACTTAAATCCATACACAGACTTTTGACGCAGACTGGTGACTGATTTAGGTTTAATTATTTCAGCTAACTTGTGGATCCCACACTTATATGGTAATCAACATTCCTCAGAGGTTTTGAGCGGTCTACGGGTATTATTACAAGAAGAGACTATTCTTAGAGCTTTCAAAGAGAAGCCTGTCCTCAGGTCAGTGCCATCGCACAGCAGAGAGGCGGCAAACAACAATGAATTCTAGAATATCTAGGTTATGCTTATCCTCAGGTCAGTGCCATCGCACAGCAGAGAGGCACACAACCTATCTCCTTGTTAGAGCAGCTTACTTTTATTTTACACAAAATGCACCAACAACATGAGCCATTAGCTTTATTGCATTTGTCTTTCATTTTTTTTTGCTTTGCTCTAATTTGGTCATCCGCACACTTTTGTGGCGTTTAAATGCTCATTGCCCCTTATTGGAATATATTTGATTGTGTTAACCAGTGATAAGATGGAAGTCCACAGTCAGTTGAACAACTTAGTTTGATCTTGAATCACCAATCAGGTCTAATTGTCTATTGTGTTGAATCTACCAACATATCATTTGTGGTCTAGCAGCCTCTAAGTCTACTTTCTCTGTGTCACCTTAGGAGTTGCCAGTTTTCTATCATTTTCCCTTTTTATATTGCTTAGACTACACAGACTTATACTTTGAACTTTTGCATCTTTTCAAACCTTAAATTTGAAAATCCCTCTTGATTTGTTCCTGTGTACTATCATATTCAAAGGTATTGAATCAGTATCACAGACACAATCTACCTTATTTCAGCTAGTTACCCCTTCTCCCTCATTTTTTTAATATTAACTTGCTGACATATTCTCCCCCTAAAATACTAAAATCATTCGGATTTAATTATTTTTGGATTTTAATAAACAGCAAGGTAACATGAAGTTAAACAGACAAGAAAAAACAGATAACATAAAATAAAATAAACATTAACGAACCTACACCGGACTACACATTATTCTCATCAGGAATTACCTCACTTTTCTTTTTAACGCCGTTGACCTCTAGCAAGTATTGAAAACGTGGTTTATCAAAGGCTTTTGTATAGAGGTCAGCACGTTGAAAATCAGTATTAATTTTAACCACATCTATTAAGTTCTTTTCAAAACAGTCTCTTATGAAGTGGTATTTAATACCGATGTGTTTGGTCTTAGGATGTTGAACCGGGTTTTTGGTTACTGCAATTGCAGCAGAGTTATCAACAAAAATAGGAGTAGACGAGAATTTCAAACCGTAATCCCGCATTTGCTGTTGAATCCAAATGATTTGGGAACAGCAACTTGCAGCAGCAACATATTCGGCTTCACAGGTTGACAATGCAACCGATGTCTGCTTCTTACACTGCCATGTAACTAATCTTCTCCCAAAGAATTGACACCCTGCTGATGTAGACTTGTAGTTCATTTTGCAGCCTCCATAGTCCGAGTCACTATACGCTGTGAGCTCAAAATCGTCATCATGAGGATACACAACCCCAGGGTGGGTGTACCCTTTAGATAGCGAAAGATCCTTTTGACCCCGATCAGATGATTGACCTTAGGTTTAGCCTGATATCTGGAACATAAACATGTAGCATACATGATATCAGGTCTTGAGGCAGTGAGATACATGAGGGATCCAATCATTCCTCGGTACATAGTGGCATCTACAAGATCTCCACTCTCATCAGGTGCTATATCATGATTCGTAGCAAGTGGAGTCCCAGCAGCAGAAGCATTCTCCATGTCAAAGCGACTGAGAATGTCTCCTACATACTTGGTCTGATGTAGAAAGATCCCATTAGGTGTTTGATCCACCTGTAACCCGAGAAAGAACTTCATCTCCCATTGCACTCATCTCAAACTCTTTCTTCATCACTGCTTCAAACTCTTTGCATAACTCTTCGTTCTTTGACCCGAAGATTATGTCATCAACATAGATCTGTACAAGCAGTAGGTCACCATCCTTTTCTTTAATAAACAGTGTACAGTCAATGACTCCCCTGCGAAAGCCGTGTTTCACAAGATGAGTCGAGAGTTTCTCGTACCAAGCTCGAGGAGCTTGATGAAGCCCATATAAAGCTTTGTCGAGCTTGTAAACTCTATCCCGATGATAAGGGTCTTCAAATCCCTCGGGTTGACTGACATAGACTGTTTCCCTTATTTCCCCATGAAGGAATGCACTTTCACATCTAATTGGTAGACTTTAATCTTCATGTACGAGGCATAGGCGAGGAAGATACGAATAGCTTCCATCCTTGCCACGGGTGCAAACACTTCATTATAGTCAATACCCTCGACTTGGCGAAAACCTTGAACCACCAGTCGAGCTTTGTTCCTTATGATGACTCCTTGGTCATCCTTCTTACATTTTAGTACCCATTTGGTGCCAATGACTTTAGCACCTTTAGGTCTATCTACCAGTGTCCATACACCTAACTTCTTAAACTGCAGAAGTTCTTCTTGCATGGCACTCACCCACGCCTCATCATTTAGTGCTTCACTGACATATTTTGGCTCAACCTGCGAGACAAAACATCGATAAGCACCATCATGAATGTAACCTTCTCCATAACTGAGGCGTAATCAGCTGAGTATAGCTGATTTCGGGTTTGTACTCCTGATCGGACATCTCCAATAACATTGTCAAGGGGATGATAGACGTTTAGTCGTGATCCTGGAGTAGTCGGCACAGTCACCTCCGAACCAAGATTGTGAACATTTTGGTCTGCATCTGAGGAGGTTGGAGTTTGAGGTTCCGAAGTCGAGGGTGCATCACTTGTGGATGCTTGTGGACTTTCAGGAACTGGAACCTGTTCCTCCTGACCGTTCTGGTCATCTGCTTCAGTTTCATCTTCAGAGGAGGAGTCACTTTCATCGACTACCCCTTCTGACTGAGTAGATGACTCTCCCTGTGTGCTGGATGGAGTGTTTAGTATATCATACATCATCCTAGTAGCTAACTCATCATCCGAGGGAGAGAGAGGATGTTGAAGGATTTGAAGAATCCATCATAATCGAAGAAGTATGCAGGTCCTTTGCCTGTAGGTGGTGTGGTATATCTCTGAACGTCGACATTACACCACACTTCTACAAGACCCGTTGAGTTATTGTAAACTCGCTTGTTCGGTATGTTGTATCCTAGAAAAATTCCTTCAACTGCCTTCTCGCTGAATTTTCCTTTTGTGTCTTCTTCAGAAGTGTACACGGTGCGCCAAAAGGTTCAAGGTACTCCAAATTCGGTTTGCGTCTTTGAAGTAGCTCATAACATGTTTCCGTGGCGCTTGACTATTAGGACTCTGTTCAGTGTATAGCAAGCATTTGCCACTGCCTCGTTCCAGAATTGGATAGGCAGTTTCGAGTCTGCCAGCATAGTCCGGGCTGTTTCTATCAAGCTCCCGTTCTTTCTCTCAGCAACTCCATTCATCTGAGGTGTGTAGGCAGAAGTGAATTGATGCACAATTCCCTTTTCCTTGCAGTATGCCTCCATCCCTTGATTCTTGAATTCTGTCCCGTTGTCTGAGCGTATTTGTCGAACTTTGAGCTTGTAGAGTGATTCCAGTGTGGTTACTAATTCTTGAATGTCTCCAAAGTTTCTGATTTTGATTTCAGAAACATTACCCAAGTGAACCTTGAGTAGTCATCAGTGACCACATAGCAGTACGCGTCGCCTGCAATGCTCCTTGTACTAACTGGACCGAACAGATCCATGTGAAGAAGCTCAAGAGGAAGTTCTATTGAATGAACTTTCTTTTCCTTATGAGACTTCTTTGTCTGTTTGCCCTTCTTGCAAGCTACACAAAAGTCAGGAAGTTGGAAGTTCTTGACATTCACTCCTCTAACTAAATCCTTCTGAATCAAATGATTCATCTTCCTTTGACTAATGTGTCCCATTCTCCGATGCCAGGAGATGGAATCCTTCTCAGTAGCTTTAGATAAGAAACACTGAACCTCATGATCCGTTGTGGCAGCTGTTGACAGATCCAAGACATAAAGGTCTTTATATCTTGAAGCAGTCATCAGAACTTGGTCTTCTGGGATCATATATTCTTTCTTCAGCACGTAACACTTCTGATTATCGAAGACGACTTTAAATCCTTTATCACAGATTTGGGACACAGAAAGTAAGTTGTTCTGAAGTTGTTGAACGTAGTTCACTTTATCAAACTTAACTTTCTGATTTCCCACTTCTCCCTGAGCTGTGATATAGCCTCCTTTGTTTCCTGCAAAGGAAACATGCCCTCCTTTTATTTGTTTGACGTTAGATAAAAGGGCGCTATTTCCTGTCATGTGCCTGGATGCTCCGCTGTCTATAATCCACGTGTTAGTCTCAGCACTATATCGAGCACCCTGCGCATACAAAGTAAAAGAATCAGTTAGGTTAGGAACCCAAGCTTTGACTGTCTTGGGTTTCCCAGAGGCATCACACATCATAAACTCCACCCATTGACCCTTAGAAGGTGAGGGTAGCTCAGGTTCTTCTTGTTATCAGTATCAGACACGAGGGTGGATTTTTCTTTCCATAAGCCAGATTTGTGCATGCCTGTTTATGATAAACAGTCGTCTGGCTTACAGGTTGGACTTTAGGGTCACTAGCTCTTCTAGGTGGAGTTAGAGAACTCCGCTTAGAAGACCTAGGTCTAGAGTCCAGAAGATCAATCTTCTTCCTAGGTGTCTGATAGAAATGACAGTCGGAAGCAATGTGTCCACATTCTCCACAGTTGTAGCATGACCTGCTATCAACTTTATGAGTAGACTTTCTTTGTGGAGAAGTGCGTGACACTCTAGTAACATCAATCACTTTAGTTTTTGACTCTTGGATGTTTGATGTTTTCTCTGGTATAACAAACTTTACTGATTTAACCTGTTTTCCTTTTTGGTGAACTGGTTTTTGACTTGAAGCATGTGAAAAAGTAACATTTGAAGTCCTTTTAGGTTCTGATTTGACTCTATTTGACCCTGACTGTAAATTAACTTTTTCAAATTCATTTTCCAGGTTAACACATGGCATTTTACCCTTTGCCTTTGAAGTGGCCTCCTTTTGTTTCTTACCAGATTCAGTAGATGAACATGAGGTGTCTGGATCAGTAACAAGAGGAGTGGTCACCACATGATCCTTGATGGGGTTATTATTTACTGGTCTAGACTTGGTGTTCATCAAGGTCTCAGGTGGTGGTGGAACCACTTTGTAGCCTAATCCCTCCCCGTTATTCCTTTCTCTTACTAAGTGTTGAACTATGTGTGAAGAACTAGTCCAACTATGCAGTTTCTGTTTTAATGAATTAACTTCGACTTCTAAAACTGCTTTTGTTTCTTAGTGTCTTCTAGGGAGTTAAGATAGTACCTAATGTCGTTTGCTTGGTTAAAAGCCACTACTTCGGTTTCCCTAAGTTGTTTGGTCAATAGGTCTATCTTTTCTTTATAACAATGCTCATTTTGTTTTAGCACTCTATTTGCCTCAGTACACAGACGTAAATCTTTTACTAAGTTATCATTATGGTCTAATAACCTAGCAAATTTTTCATCTATGCTTCCTAAACGTGTCACAATCAGAACAAGCATGGTTATTAAAAAGTCGGTCAGTGGTACTTACCTGAGTTGGTTCAGAAGTATTAGCCATCAGTGCCGCATCAGATGATTCTGGTTCTGTCGACTCTGGCTTTTCTGTCTCTGAGGTGGAAACTTCCTCATTTGGCTTGTAGCTGACCTCGGCTGCAGTTGTTTCTTCACTATGTGACATTGCAATTTCAACTGCTATATCACCTTCACTCGCAGAATCATCGTCAATATCCTCGACACTGGCAATGTTAGATTCTCCTGGTGAGACAAACCTGAAACTCCAATCCTGTCCTTCATCATCATGAGCAGTTAGTGCTTTAGGGTCCTTGTTTGATGAAGTAGAATTAGAGGGTTGCTTGTCCTGGCGAGTAAATGATGAGAACGGGTTCCCATTCCCCGTCTTCTTTGGCTTGACACATTCTCGTTTGAAGTGCCCCTTCTCACCACAGTTAAAGCAGGTCACTTTACTCTTGTCGAAGCCAAAGGTGGTGTCCTTAGTAGCAACCAAGTTCTGTCCAGTCTTTTTCACAAATTTTCGCCCTCCGAACAGCACTTGCTAAGGCCCACATTATATCCATTCTTTCAAGCTCCATCTCATCCACCTGCTCGTAGTCCTCATCTGCCAGATGGCAGTTTCCAATCTTCCCAGCAACAAGTCCATCATATGAATGAACCACTGCTGCTAAGAGATCCATATGCTCTCGTGCTACTTCCACGGTCACATTACCGAAGTTCTCCGTCTTCAGTTTGGTAGCGTTTGCTTCTGATCCAATATGATGGGTACATGATGACCCAGACGTGTCTGATCCAGAAGAGAGAGCATGTGTGGGACCTGACGAGCTAGACACAAAAGCAGTCTGGGGTGCTCCAGATGCCTTTGCTTGAGGTGTGGCGTTGTATAAAGCTGGATTTTGTGTGTACGAAGACTTCTGAGCTCTATACTTCATCCTTAGTGCTTCTTCTCGCACTTAAGAATGAAGTCATTTATATCCAGCTTTACAAGGATCCATTCTGTCTCAGGTTAGACACGAATGTAGCCCACTTATCCGGCAACCCGTCTGCGAAGTTGCTTACTTTTTTTCCATGGTAGTAGCCACTCCATGGGTATGCAATTCGCTCATCAAGTGGTAGAATCTATCTATGACGTCGTCCAAGCTTTCATTACCAATTGATGAGAAGTTATCGAATTCCTTCTTTAACTCCTTTGCCTTGATTGCCTTCAATGATGCATTACCATCATATCTCTTCTCTAGCGCATCCCACAGCTTGGACTGCTTGTTCTCGGAATACTGGTGGAATATGTCTTTGGGGATAGACTGAGTGATCAATGCATATACTCTTTTCTCTGCATTGTACTTTACTTTCTGTGCGTCGGTCATCCCGCTTAATGTTAGTTTAACCCCATCAGCTCCCACGGTGTACTATAACCTGTCTCAATGGCTTCCCACAGATTAGGATCTACTCCATTAAGGTAGATCTCAAAACGTTGTTTCCAGTGGGGAAACTCATCTAAAGTCAAGAGCTTTGGTGGTTTATTGTGATTCCCCACCTCACTCTCAAGCAGCAACAGATTCTGTATCCTTGAGTCTTTCCCAGCAGTAAAGGCTGACATCTGATCTTCCATGATGAATAAACTTATAATCTAATCAAACAAACTTTACTGATGCGACTGAAGGATGCGAATGAGCTAATCGTGCGTATAAGCTCTGCGATTGGTTCAATCGTGCGAATGAACTGGGCGATTGGTTCAGTCGTGCGAATGAATCTGGTACGTATGAGCTATGCGAACGAACGGTTCAATCGGCCGAATGAAGGTGCGACTAGGTCCAATCGTGCGTATATGGCAGTGCGAATGGAGTCCAGTCGTACGAATGAGTCAGTCGTGCGATTGAAGCTGCTGGTTTGCGAAAATTTCTAGGTTTGACGGTTTTCAGCCGTAAAAACTCGAAATTTTACAAGTTCTGATTGCCTGAGTCCGTAGAAACCAAACGTCGATGAGCAGGGAACTTCCAAGATCACTTTTGATGCCAAAGATTGCGTTTTTAGTGTAAAAACACAAACTTTATGCAATCTTGATTGAATCAACACGTAATCAAGAGCCAATAGCTCTGATACCACTTGTTAGGACCTGGTATTCGACTGAAATACCTAGAGATCACGTGTATACCGGATCAAATAGTGCGGAATCCTATTTGATTGGCGATCCAATCAGTGAGAACACACGAAGAATCAATCAAGGATTGAAACTAACGTTAGAAATCGATAAGGAATCGATCTAATGTGTTCTATGAACTTGGAGAACGATTTGGAAGGTTTCTGGACGGCTAGGGTTCGTATGGAATTGAACTTGATCGAATCTCCTGTTTTTCACGAATTGAGTTGTATTTATAGGTTGGCACTCTTCAATCGTGCGACTGAACCATTAGTTTGGTTCAGTCGTGCGATTGAACCATGCGGTTGGTTCATTCGTGCGACTGAGTGTTCAGTCGTGCGATTGAGCCAATCTTATGTTACAGTCGTACGACTGATCCAGTCTCCTGGTTCAGTCGTGCGACTGAGTCAATCGTATGAGGTTCTTCATGCTTATGGTTCATTCGCATGAGCCATTCGCATGGAACTTCATTAAGTTAAGTTTGAATGTTTTAGTTAATTAATATAATATTATATGTAATCATTCAAGTAATCATAAACTCAATCAATTCATTTACGACTCATTAATGAACTATTAAACATTATAACCAACAGACTATCAACATCAGTTCATTAATCATACCAAACAAGATCTATTACATCACATATCACGATCTAGGGACATACATGTATCAACAGAGGATCCAACTGTAAGTGCTCCGGGAATGGGGCCTTAAAGGAATACATTATCTTGCAAGCAATCTAACCCTCCCTTAACCATGATACGCTATAGGACTAGCATATCCGCCCTACTATGAGGGTCTATGTTAAGTTATTCAATAATATGGTCTTGTTATTTGATGCTAAGATTATGCTTAGTGAGACTTTGGTTTGATTATAGGCTTTGCATGCTGCCAATTACAATTTGTATACTTTACTCATGTTAAATTGAGATTTATGATCTATTATAACTATGTATTCAAAACTTGTATGTCACCAAAATATTCATATGTTGACCAATATTTTATACATGTTGTAGGAAATGATTGAGCTTTATCAAGAAATCAAGTAGGTGGACTTAAAAACACACCAAATCTATCATTTTGTTATGCTTGTTTTAGACTTGTATTTCTCAAAACATTTGTATATTTATTTGATGTAAGGCCCCGTTTCCGGGACGCATACAGCTGGTAAATCATCGCACATAAAACATATGCTTTACATTTAATCATTCATTAAAACATTGCAGCGAAAACATAAATCTAATTTTTTTCATATCATTACAAATGCTTTTGCAAGTTAATACAATCGTTCGTTTCAAAACATCATTCGTCACATTACAATGCAAAAACATTAACAAAATAATGTCATTCAAAATGCCAAGTAGCTGCTCCATGCCATCCTCAGCAATGCTCACCTGCCCACCGGAAAATGCATAAAAGTCAGTGTTGCTGAATGAGTTCTAGTTTTATAAATAAAACATTCATTTCTTTCAAATTGATACAATACTTTACATTTGCTTGTGATCATACATCATACATACACAGATAAATCTTTATTATCTTCATCATTCATTCGTTCATTCATTACTTCCAGTGAAATGTACATTACCCCAAACATTATGCACGAAGCGGGTAACTGGGCCTGAGGTCATTCATAGACCTTGAACATTGTGTACGAAGCTGACTCTAGTACCTAGGGCAACTACATTCACCATTTAACTTTTCACTTTCATTCCGGATCAATGCCATATGCCATACCCCGAATATTGTGCACAAAGCGGGTAACTGGGCCCGAGGTCATTTATAGACCCTGAACATTATGCACGAAGCTGACTCCAGTACATAGGGCAAGCGGCAAGGATCCCATTCATATGGTCAATCACAAGGATTGAACCCTAATGTGCATCCTTCGGGGTAGCTAACCGCACACCGTTGAGCTAACACCTACATTGGGTGTGCACCTCCATACATTTGCTTGCAAGCCTTTCTTACATTCATTCATTCATTAATGCGTGCATTCATCATCATGTTCCACTTTCATTATCTTTCACTTTACGTTACATAATACTTCGTTCATTCATTATCATAACACGTAAAGTCAGGGCAAAGATAAACATACATCATCATAAGGAACATAAACATATCATTCATACATCATCATGCAGGGTATCATACATACATAACATACATCATGTATAAACATGCAACATCATCCTCATCATCATGCATAAACATCAAGCACATAACATTACATTCCCATCATACCATCTATGACCTCAAAAGTCAACTTACAAAACCCCCGGGAACCTCCTAGGTCAAAGCCTACATTACTCCTTTTTCTCCCAAAAAGTCAGAATTTTTCTAAGTGTTTATCCGCATTTCCTATAGTTCATCCACATTTGCTATAGTTCATCCATATTGGATTTACTTCATCCGCATTTACTATAGTTCATCCGCATTGGATTTACTTCTTCCGCATTTACTATAGTTCATCCGCATTGGATTTACTTCATCCGCATTTACTATAGTTCATCTACATTGGATTTACTTCATCCGCATTTACTATAGTTCATCCGGGGTCTAGAACTCACCTGATGCAACTTGGGTATTTCTTCCTTTCTAACCCACTTGCAATGAGTTCAAACACCTAAAAACAACACCAAACACACACACCCGAGCACATACACAAAGACATAAGCACATATGCATATAACCGGGATAAAACCCGTCATAAACATTTAAAAACCACGAATTCTTACCTTGAATTCGTTCACTTATTCTTCTTCTTCTTCTACAAGCCGAGAGTTTTCCTCTGCTCTCTCTCTCTCTGATACCGAAGAAGTGTTGATCTGAAGTGAGGGTGGGCGGCCATGCCCACCTTTATACCAACTTTTTCAAGGTTTTGTCCTTTTCGACACTTTTAGTCCCTCCACTTGGACTTAGTTTCCTTTCTTTCTTTTTATTCCTCATATCTTGTCTTTTAAAAATAACCGAGTGTTACACTATAGCTCATCCGCATTGCATTTACTTCATCCGCATTTACTATACTTCATCCGCATTGGATTTACTTCATCCGCATTTACTATAGTTCATCCGCATTTGTCATCCATATTGGACTTACTCATCCGCATTTCCTAGACTTAGTCATATACTCATCCGCATTGACTTCATCCGCATTTGACTTCATCCGCATTTCCCAGACTTAGTCAAATGCTCATCTGCATTTCATGCACTTAGTCAATGTTCATCTGCATTGACTTCATTCACATTTGACTTCATCCGCATTGACTTACCCATTGGTTAATGTTCATCCGCATTAACCCTTTCCATCCGCATTTACTTCCAAACACTTAGGCATATTTAAAAATTTATCAAGTGGGTCTAAAACATCATATTCGATTTCCATGCACCATTCATCAGGTTCTAAGCTTAAATCTTACCCTCTAAGCCTTAGAAACACATTCATACATCATCAAGCATGAACATAGTCACACATCACATCATAGCATCATCATTCACACGTTCAAGCATACGGGTCTGAAACCCAATTAAATCAAAGCATACATTCGTGCATTTCCAGCCCCAAAATCAATTAAAAAACCAGTAAAAGTGGGGTCCTAGAACTCACCTTTGCAGCTTTTGAGTGTGGCTTCTTCCAAACTCGTTTGCAAATTGATTCAACCTCCTAGAACCCACTAAAAACATACTCGAGCACATACAAACACACATAAGCATAAACCGAGGACATAACCGGTAAGAACACCATAACAACATGAATTTTTACCTTTAATTCGAATTCTTTCTTCTTGTTCTTCTTCAAAGCCGAGAATATTTCTGCTCCCAACTACTCTCTCTCTCTAAAACTCGAAGATCAGTGGTGTATGTGACATATGGGTGGCCATACCACCTTTTACATCCACTTTTCAAACATTTTGTCCTTTTGGACACTTTTTACCCCTAAACTTGGGTTTTATTTCTTTTTCTTCTTTTCTTTCACTTTATTCACTCTTTCCTTGACATTAAAATAACCAGGTGTTACAAGTCCACCCCCTTAAATAGGTTTCATCCTCGAAACCTATTATCCTCAAAGAATTGTGGGTAATGCTGTCTTATCTCTTCTTCAGTCTCCCACGTAGACTCAGATCCCTTCCTGTGCTTCGACTGTACACGCACAAGGGGAACCACTTTATTCCTCAGCCTCTTTTCCTTTCGATCAATGATTGCCACTGGTTGCTCCACATAATTGAGCCGTTCGTCTACTTTGATATCCTCCAGTTGAACAATCATACCTTCATCAGCTAAGCACTTCCTTAGATGAGATACATGGAATGTGGGGTGAATTCCACTTAACTCCCCGGTAACTCTAGTCTATAGGCTACTTGTCCTACTCAAGCAATGATTCGAAAAGGGCCTATGTATCTCGGGCTCAACTTGCCCCGCTTTCAGAAACAAATAATACCCTTCCAAGGTGAGACCTTCAACATAACCCGGTCACCCACCTGGAACTCAATCGGTCTACGTCGTTTATCGGCATACGACTTTTGTTTATCTTTGGTTGCCTTCATGAAGGCTTTGATCTTTTCGAGCTTCTCAATCGTAGCCTCGATTACCTCGACGCTTCCTAACTCCTTCTGACTAATGTCACCCCAACAAACGGGTGTTCTGCATCTCCTACCGTATAGCATCTCATATGGTGGCATACTAATGCTGGCATGATAGCTGTTCTTGTATGAGAATTTGGCTCACGGTAAGTGGTCATCCCAACTTCCTCCAAAATCAATCACACACGCCTGAAGCATGTCTTCCAACGTCTGAATGGTCCTTCCTGACCGACCATCAGTTTGGGGATGATAAGCCGTACTAATATATAACCTCGTCCATATAACGTCGTGGAATTTCTTCCAGAATTTGGAGGTAACCGAGTGTCGCGATCAGACACAATGGACACCGGCACACCATGACGAGTTACAATCTCCTTGATGAACAGATCAGCCAACTTCTCAGATGAATATGTCTCGCGGATCGGTAGGAAGTGAGCACTCTTCGTCAAACGGTCAACTATCACCCATATGGCGTCATACCCTTTTGGGGTACGCGGCGGCTTCGTAATGAAATCCATGGTGATGTGCTCCAACTTCCATTCCAGTATATCTAAAGGTTGAATCTTCCCATACGGCTTTTGATGCTCGGCTTTCACCTGCAAGCAAGTAAGGCACTTGCTTACGTACTCCACCACATCGCGCTTCATACCCAGCCACCAATAATCTTTCTTCATATCTTGATACATTTTCGTGGCACCTGGATGAATGGAGTATCGAGTCTTGTGGGCTTTATCTAAAATCTTCACCTGTAGATCCCCAAAACGAGGAACCCACGTTCTCCCGAATCGAGTTCTAACACCAAGCGTGTTTTCTTCTAATTCTGCGACCAGACCTCTCATTCTCTCAGAGTTAAGATGATCTTTCTTCAGTGCCTCATCTTAAAACTCTTTGACTTGCTTCATCACGTCAGAGGTCATGATCAATTGATAAGCTTTTACTCGAATCGGTTCGGGCCTCTCCTTTCGGCTAAGTGCATCTGCCACTACATTGGCTTTGCCCGGATGGTAGTGGATCTCGCAATCATAGTCTTTTATATGCTCCAACCACCTCCTCCGCCTCATGTTCAGATCCTTTTGCTCGAAGAAGTACTTCAAGCTCTTGTGGTTAGTGAAGATGGTGCACTTCGTACCGTAAAGATAGTGCCTCCAAATCTTTAGTGCAAAGACCACGGCCGCCAACTCCAAGTCATGAGTAGGGTAATTGACCTCATGAACCTTTAACTGTCGGGATGCATAGGCTATAACCTTCCCTTTTTGCATTAACACACACCCCAAACCCGAGTAGGAAGCATCAGAATAAACCACCAGATCTTCGCTCCCATCGGGTAATGACAGAACCAGAGCTTTAGTCAATCTTGCCTTCAATTCCTCGAACGACTTCATTTGAGCCTGACCCCATACGAACTTTACATCCTTTCGGGTCAACTTAGTCAGTGGGGAAGCAATCTTAGAGAAGTCTTGGATAAATCTTCTATAGTAGCCCGCCAAGACCAAAAAACTACGAATCTCGGATGGCGTCTTTGGTGACTTCCATTGCATAACCGCCTCCACTTTCGCCGGGTCCACCATAATCCCGTCGGGATTCACCACATGACCCAAGAACTGAACTTCGTGCAACCAAAATGCGCACTTGGAGAATTTAGCATACAACTTCTCCCTTCTCAGCGTCTCTAGAACTTCCCGAATGTGACCGGCATGTTCAATCTCGCTCTTCGAATAAATCAGGATATCATCAATGAACACAATCACTGATTTATCCAGCATCAGCCGACACACCTGATTCATCAGATCCATAAAATCACCTGGCGCGTTAGTCAAACCAAAAGACATGATAAGAACTCGTAATGACCATAGCGCGTACGGAAAGCTGTTTTAGGGATATCCCGCTCCTTCACTTTAAGCTGATGATAGCCCGATCGAAGGTCGATTCTTGAAACCAACCGGCACCCTGAAGCTGATCGAACAAATCGTCTATTCTCGCTAAGGGTGTCGGTTCTTCACCGTCAACTTGTTCAGTTCGCGGTAGTCAATGCACATCCTCATACTACCGTCCTTCTTCTTTACAAACAGGACCGAGTCCACCATAATCCCGTCGGGATTCACCACATGACCCAAGAACTGAACTTCACGCAACCAAAATGCGCACTTGGAGAATTTAGCATACAACTTCTCCCTTCTCAGCATCTCTAGAACCTCCCGAATGTGACCGGCATGTTCAATCTCGCTCTTCGAATAAATCAGGATATCATCAATGAACAAAATCATTGATTTATCCAGCATCAGCCGACACACCTGATTCATTAGATCCATAAAATCAGCTGGTGTGTTAGTCAAACCAAAAGACATGACAAGAAACTCGTAATGACCATAGCGCGTACGGAAAGCTATTTTAGGGATATCCCGCTCCTTCACTTTAAGCTGATGATAGCCCGATCGAAGGTCGATTCTTGAAACCAACCGACACCCTGAAGCTGATCGAACAAATCGTCTATTCTCACTAAGGGGTGTCAGTTCTTCACCGTCAACTTGTTTAGTTCGCGGTACTCAATGCACATCCGCATACTACCGTCCTTCTTCTTTACAAACAGGACTGGAGCACCCCAAGGAGAGATGCTCAGTCTAATGAACCCCTATTAAGCAGCTCTTGCAACTGCTCCATCAACTCTTCATCTCTGTCGGGGCCAATCGATATGGTGCCTTGGCAACGGGTTGAGCACCCGGTATCAAGTCAATCTGGAACTCGATCTCCCGGTCAGGTGACACTCCTGATAAGTCTTCTGGGAATACGTCTGGAAAGTCACACACACGGGTACATCGGATAGTTGTGGTGTTGGCGTATCCACATCCTTTACATAGGCCAAGTAGGCACTACATCCACACCTCATACACTTTCCCGCCACCGCCATTGAAATCACCTTTGGAATCGCAGTGACCCGATCACCATAAACCGTCACTGAACTACCGTCAGGCGCTGTCAAACAAAACATTTTCTTGCGACACACAATGTTCGCCTCGAAGTCCGCCAACCAATCCATCCCAAGAACCAAATCAAAACCACCCAAGGTCATCACGAACGGTCTAACAGGAAACTTATGACCTTCTAACTCCACATCACAGTTCTCTATCACCTCAGAAATCTTGGTAGACTTACCTATGGCAGTTTCTACATCAAAGGGCGCATCAACACGTCTACTACTAACAGGCAGCTTAGCACAGAAAGCAGTAGAAATAAAACTCTTACTAGCACCAGAATCAAATAGGACAAAAGCTAAAGTTTGGTTCACCAGAAACATACAGGACACGACATCAGGGTCCATTCTAGCTTCCTCCTGTGTCATTGTGAATGCTCTGGCGCTCGCCCTTGGTCCTTCACCTCTAGTTTTCTTCACCCCAGAACCCTCAACTCTTTCCTTCTTACAATTTCTACTCATATAACCACTTCCCCCGCAGTTGAAACACTTCATACCTCCACAGTCTCTAGCCATATGACCAGGCTTCCCACACTTGAAACAAACATTCAACCCCCATCTACACTCGCCAGCGTGCTCCTTCCCACACTTGCCACCTTTTTCAACCCGGCACTAGATGTTACCACACTGAGGTCATCCCCTCAAGCCTTCTTGTTACTCGTCAAGGCACCACCCTGACCAGACCTCTTCCCGTTCCAGTTTCTATCACCTCTACCCTTTTGACTACCTTCAATCACCGCCACCACAGTCCTCTCATCATACAATCTCCCTGCTAGATCCACCGCTGACCTAAACGTGCTTGGTCGGGCGGTGATCATGTGCCTACGAATGTCCATCGGCAAACCCTGAATATACCTCTTGATCTTCCGAGATAGAGGTGTCACCTGATCCGGCACCAGACGTGCCATTTCATTGAACTTTGTGGTGTACTCTTGGTGTGTCATCGTTCCCACCTCCAGTTGCAGAAACTCTCTCTCAACCTTGTCCATTTCCCGGTGAGGACAAAACTCCTCGATCACTGACTTCTTCAACTCCGACCATCTCATTCTCTCGATCGCCCGACTACCCTCGGCTTGGACTATATTGTCCCACCAGCACAGAGCCGAGTCTACAAATGATAGGTAGCGAACTTAACTTTCTGGTCCTCTCGGCACTCGCTGATATCAAGTACAGCCTCCATTTCCCTCACCACCGGTGAGCAGCAGCGACAGTGTCGTTTCCATCAGAGGTAGGGGGCTTGCATCTCATGAATACACCGTAGTTACAGCCTCGTAATGCCTCCTGCACAGGCTCTACTTCTTCCTCTTCTTCTTCATCATTAGACGGAACCGTCTCAGTCTTGGGCTGTCTTCTTTCGCCCGTAGGTCCACTCCTTTCCCTTCTCTCCTCCTCTCTAACTACCTTATCACTTCGGTCACCACAGACGTAGGATCGTTGCATGACTTGATGCACTTCTTCCCAACCGCCTTCTTCACTGAGGCTCTTAGATTAGCGCTCTCATCTCCGCCTTCGGATGAGGGTTTTCTTGTTCTTCATGAACCACCTTTTCAGCCCTAGGCCTTTCTCTCGTAACCCGTGGTTCAGCACCACGTCCACCACCACGTGAAGCTTTAGATGATCTACCACCGGCCATCCTCACACACACGCTAAAAGATTCAAATACCAACACGGTCATTCAAGGAAACAGCTTTGTTTATGTCAAGTATAGTAAGTTCCTAATTACAGTGGCCAATTGTGATTAGCCACTTACTTTACTCTTCATACCCCAAGCATTACCTATCCTGACTACATTAGCGTCTAATTCTATCAGCAACACATAAACCACATAGCATGCACACATAATACCGGTTAGCTTTACAAAATTACCTGATGGCACGCAACTACTCAGATTGGCATCCCTTCCCTTTCCGTCCTATTCTCAGTTTAAGTTAAGGTTTATTTTGAAAATTTACTCATTTCACTTAAACTTTGGCTCTGATACCAACTTGTAAGGCCCCGTTTCCAGGACGCTTACAACTGGTAAATCATCGCACATAAAACATATGATTTACATTTAATCATTCATTAAAACATTACAGTGGAAACATAAAACTAATTTTTTTATATCATTACAAATGCTTTTGCAAGTTAATACAAGTGTTTGTTTCAAAACATCATTCGTTCGCATTACAATGCAAAAACATTAACAAAAGAATGCCATTCGAAATGTCATGTAGCTGCTCCATGCCATCCTCAGCAATGCTCACCTGCCCACTGGAAATGCATAAAAGTCCACGTTGCTGAGTGAGTTCTAGTTTTATAAATAAAGCATACATTTCTTTCAAATTCATACAATACTTTACCTTTGCTCGTGATCATACATCATACATACACATAGATAATATCATTATTATCTTCATCATTCATTCGTTAACTTTCATTCGTTCATTCATTACTTCCAGTGAAATGTACATTACCCCGAACATTGTGCACGAAGCGGGTAACTAGGCCTGAGGTCATTCATAGACCTCGAACATTATGCACGAAGCTGACTCCAGTACCTAGGGCAAGTACATTCACCATTTATCTTTTCTCTTTCATTCCGGATCAATTCCATATGCTATACCCCGAACATTGTGCACGAAGCGGGTAACTGGGCTTGAGGTCATTCATAGACCTTGAACATTGTGCATGAAGCTGACTCCAGTACCTAGGGCAAGCCGCAAGGATCCCATTCATATGGTCAATCACAAGGATTGAACCACAATATGCATCCTTCGGGGTAGCTAACCCGCACAACATTGAGCTAACACCTACATTGGGTGTCCACCTCCATACATTTGCTTGCAAGCCTTTCTTACATGTTGGGTTTGTTGGACCATATGAAAGTAGTTTAACCATTTAAACTATGAAAACACAGCAGATTAATACCTTAATATTATCATTATCAATCTGAAAAATAAGGCTAATAATGAACTGATGTTGATAGTCTGTTGGTTATAATGTTTAATAGTTCATTAATGAGTCGTAATGAATTGATTGAGTTATGATTACTTGAATGATTACATATAATATTATATTAATTAACTAAAACATTCAAACTTAACTTAATGAAGTTTCCATGCGAATGGCTCATGCGAATGAACCATAAGCATGAAGAACCTCATACGATTGACTCAGTCGCACGACTAGACCAGGAGACTGGATCAGTCGTACGACTGTAACATAAGATTGGCTCAATCGCACGACTGACACTCAGTCGCACGAATGAACCAACCGCATGGTTCAATCGCACGACTGAACCAAACTAATGGTTCAGTCGCACGATTGAAGAGTGCAACCTATAAATAAAACTCAATTCGTGAAAAACAGTGAGATTCGATCAAGTATAATTCCAGACGAACCCTAGCCGTCCAGAAAACCTTCCAAATCGTTCTCCAAGTTCATAGAACACATTAGATCGATTCCTTATCGATTTCTAACGTTAGTTTCAATCCCTGATTGATTCTTCGTGTGTTCTCACTGATTGGATCGCCAATCAAATAGGATTCCGCACTATTTGATCCGGTATACACGTGATCTCTAGGTATTTCAGTCGAATACCATGTCCTAACAAGTGGTATCAGAGCTATTGGCTCTGATTACGTGTTGATTCAATCAAGATTGCATAAAGTTTGTGTTTTTACACTAAAAACGCAATCTTTGGCATCAAAAGTGATCTTGGAAGTTCCCTGCTCATCGGCGTTTGGTTTCTACGGACTCAGGCAATCAGAACTTGTAAAATTTCGAGTTTTACGGCTGAAAACCGTCACAAACCTAGAAATTTTCGCAAACCAGCAGCTTCAATCGCACGACTGACTCATTCGTACGACTGGACTCCATTCGTACTGCTCATACGCACGATTGGACCTAGTCGCACCTTCATTCGGCCGATTGAACCGTTCGTTCGCATAGCTCATACGCACCAGATCATTCGCACGACTGAACCAATCGCCCAGTTCATTCGCACGATTGAACCAATCGCAGAGCTTATACGCACGAGTAGCTCATTCGCATCCTTCAGTCGCTTCAGTAAAAGTTTGTTTGATTAGATTATAAGTTTAGATCATGGAAGATCAGATGTCAGCCTTTACTGCTGGGAAGGACTCAAGGATACAGAATCTGTTGCTGCTTGAGAGTGAGGTGGGGAATCACAATAAACCACCAAAGCTCTTGACTTTAGATGAGTTTCCCCACTGGAAACAACGTTTTGAGATCTACCTTAATGGAGTAGATCCTAATCTGTGGGAAGCCATTGAGATAGGTTATAGTACACCGGGGGAGCTGATGGAGTTAAACTAACATTAAGCGGGATGACAGACGCACAGAAAGTAAAGTACAATGCAGAGAAAAGAGAAAAGAGTTTATGCATTGATCACTCAGTCTATCCCCAAAGACATATTCCACAGTATTCCGAGAACAAGCAGTCTAAGAAACTATGGGATGGCTAGAGAAGAGATATGATGGTAATGCATCATTGAAGGCAATCAAGCAAAGGAGTTAAAGAAGGAATTCGATAACTTCTCATCAATTGGTAATGAAAGCTTGGACGACGTCATAGATAGATTCTACCACTTGATGAGCGAATTGCATACACATGGAGTGGCTACTACCATGGAAGAAAAAGTAAGCAATTTCGCAGACGGGTTGCCGGATAAGTGGGCTACATTCGTGTCTAACCTGAGACAAATGGAATCCTTGTAAAGCTGGATATAAATGACTTCATTCTTAATTGCGAGAAGAAGCACTAAGGATGAAGTATAGAGCTCAGAAGTCTTCGTACACACAAAATCCAGCTTTATACAACGCCACACCTCAAGCAAAGGCATCTGGAGCACCCCTCCAGACTGCTTTTGTGTCTAGCTCGTCAGGTCCACACATGCTTTCTTCTGGATCAGACACGTCTGGGTCATCATGTACCCATCATATTGGATCAGAAGCAAACGCTACCAAACTGAAGACGGAGAACTTCGGTAATGTGACCGTGGAAGTAGCACGAGAGCATATGGATCTCTTAGCAGCAGTGGTTCATTCATATGATGGACTTGTTGCTGGGAAGATTGGAAACTGCCATCTGGCAGATGAGGACTACGAGCAGGTGGATGAGATGGAGCTTGAAAGAATGGATATAATGTGGGCCTTAGCAAGTGCTGTTCGGAGGGCGAAAAAAGTTTGTGAAAAAGACTGGACAGAACTTGGTTGCTACTAAGGACACCACCTTGGCTTCGACAAGAGTAAAGTGACCTGCTTTAACTGTGGTGAGAAGGGGCACTTCAAACGAGAATGTGTCAAGCCAAAGAAGACGGGGAATGGGAACCGTTCTCATCATTTACTCGCCAGGACAAGCAACCCTCTAATTCTACTTCATCAAACAAGGACCCTAAAGCACTAACTGCTCATGATGATGAAGGACAGGATTGGAGTTTCAGGTTTGTCTCACCAGGAGAATCTAACATTGCCAGTGTCGAGGATATTGACGATGATTCTGCGAGTGAAGGTGATATAGCAGTTGAAATTGCAATGTCACATAGTGAAGAAACAACTGCAGCCGAGGTCAGCTACAAGCCAAATGAGGAAGTTTCCACCTCAGAGACAGAAAAGAAAAGCCAGAGTCGACAGAACCAGAATCATCTGATGCGCACTGATGGCTAATACTTCTGAACCAACTCAGGTAAGTACCACTGACGATTTTTAATAACCATGCTTGTTCTGATTGTGACACGTTTAGGAAGAGCATAGATGAAAAATTTGCTAGGTTATTAGACCATAATGATAACTTAGTAAAAGATTTACGTCTGTGTACTGAGGCAAATAGGTACTAAAACAAAATGAGCATTGTTATAAAGAAAAGATAGACCTATTGACCAAACAACTTAGGGAAACCGAAGTAGTGGCTTTTAACCAAGCAAACGACATTAGGTACTATCTTAACTCCCTAGAAGACACTAAGAAACAAAGAGCATTTTAGAAGTCGAAGTTAATTCATTAAAACAGAAACTGCATAGTTGGACTAGTTCTTCACACATAGTTCAACACTTAGTGAGAGAAGGAATAACGGGGAGGGATTAGGCTACAAAGTGGTTCCACCACCACCTGAGACCTTGATGAACACCAAGTCTAGACCAGTAATAATAACCCCATCAAGGATCATGTGGTGACCACTCCTCTTGTTACTGATCCAGACACCTCATGTTCATCTACTGAATCTGGTAAGAAACAAAAGGAGGCCACTTCAAAGGCAAAGGGTAAAATGCCATGTGTTAACCTGGAAAATGAATTTGAAAAAGTTAATTTAAAGTCAGGGCCAAATAGAGTCAAATCAGAACCTAAAAGGACTTCAAATGTTACTTTTTCACATGCTTCAAGTCAAAAACCAGTTCACCAAAAGGAAAACAGGTTAAATCAGTAAAGTTTGTTATACCAGAGAAAACATCAAACATCCAAGAGTCAAAAACTAAAGTGATTGATGTTACTAGAGTGTCACGCACTTCTCCACAAAGAAAGTCTACTCATAAAGTTGATAGCAGGTCATGCTACAACTGTGGAGAATGTGGACACATTGCTTCCGACTGTCATTTCTATCAGACACCTAGGAAGAAGATTGATCTTCTGGACTCTAGACCTAGGTCTTCTAAGCGGAGTTCTCTAACTCCACCTAGAAGAGCTAGTGACCAAAGTCCAACCTGTAAGCCAGACGACTGTTTATCATAAACAGGCATTGCACAAATCTGGCTTATGGAAAGAAAAATCCACCTTGTGTCTGATACTGATAACAAGAAAGAACCTGAGCTACCCTCACCTTCTAAGGGTCAATGGGTGGAGTTATGATGTGTGATGCCTCTGGGAAACCCAAGACAGTCAAAGCTTGGGTTCCTAACCTAAACTGATTCTTTTACTTTGTATGCGCAGGGTGCTTGATATAGTGCTGACACTAACACGTGGATATAGACAGCGGAGCATCCAGGCACATGACAGGAAATAGCGCCCTTTTATCTAACGTCAAACAAATAAAAGGAGGGCATGTTTCCTTTGCAGGAAACAAAGGAGGCTATATCACAGCTCAGGGAGAAGTGGGAAATCAGAAAGTTAAGTTTGATAAAGTGAACTACGTTCAACAACTTCAGAACAACTTACTTTCTGTGTCCCAAATCTGTGATAAAGGATTTAAAGTCGTCTTCGATAATCAGAAGTGTTACGTGCTGAAGAAAGAATATATGATCCAAGACCAAGTTCTGATGACTGCTTCAAGATATAAAGACCTTATGTCTTGGATCTGTCAACAGCTGCCACAACGGATCATGAGGTTCAGTGTTCTTATCTAAAGCTACTGAGAAGGATTCCATCTCCTGGCATCGGAGAATGGGACACATTAGTCAAAGGAAGATGAATCATTTGATTCAGAAGGATTTAGTTAGAGGAGTGAATGTCAAGAACTTCCAACTTCCTGACTTTTGTGTAGCTTGCAAGAAGGGCAAACAGACAAAGAAGTCTCATAAGGAAAAGAAAGTTCATTCAATAGAACTTCCTCTTGAGCTTTCACATGGATCTGTTCGGTCCAGTTAGTACAAGGAGCATTCAGGCGACGCGTACTGCTATGTGGTCACTGATGACTACTCAAGGTTCACTTGGGTAATGTTTCTGAAATCAAAATCAGAAACTTTGGAGACATTCAAAGAATTAGTAACCACACTGGAATCACTCTACAAGCTCAAAGTTCGACAAATACGCTCAGACAACGGGACAGAATTCAAGAATCAAGGGATGGAGGCATACTGCAAGGAAAAGGGAATTGTGCATCAATTCACTTCTGCCTACACACCTCAGATGAATGGAGTTGCTGAGAGAAAGAACAGGAGCTTGATAGAAACAGCCCGGACTATGCTGGCAGACTCGAAACTGCCTATCCAATTCTGGAACGAGGCAGTGGCAAATGCTTGCTATACACTGAACAGAGTCCTAATAGTCAAGCGCCACGGAAAGACATGTTATGAGCTACTTCAAAGACGCAAACCGAATTTGGAGTACCTTGAACCTTTTGGCGCACCGTGTACACTTCTGAAGAAGACACAAGAAGGAAAATTCAGCGAGAAGGCAGTTGAAGGAATTTTTCTAGGATACAACATACCGAACAAGCGAGTTTACAATAACTCAACGGGTCTTGTAGAAGTGTGGTGTAATGTCGACGTTCAGAGATACACCACACCACCTACAGGCAAAGGACCTGCATACTTCTTCGATTATGATGGATTCTTCAAATCCTTCAACATCCCTCTCTCTCCCTCGGATGATGAGTTAGCTACTAGGATGATGTATGATATACTAAACACTCCATCCAGCACACAGGGAGAGTCTTACTCAGTCAGAAGGGGTAGTCGATGAAAGTGACTCCTCCTCTGAAGATGAAACTGAAGCAGATGACCAGAACGGTCAGGAGGAACAGGTTCAGTTCCTGAAAGTCCACAAGCATCCACAAGTGATGCACCTCGACTTCGGAACCTCAAACTCCAACCTCCTCATGCAGACCAAATGTCACATCTTGGTTCGGAGGTGACTGTGCCGACTACTCCAGGATCACGACTAAACGTCTATCATCCCCTTGACAATGTTATTGGAGATGTCCGATCAGAGTACAAACCCAAATCAGCTATACTCAGCTGATTACGCTCAGTTATGGAGAAGGTTACATTCATGATTGCTTATCGATGTTTTGTCTCGCAGGTTGAGCCAAATATGTCAGTGAAGCACTAAATGATGAGGCGTGGGTGAGTGCATGCAAGAAGAACTTCTGCAGTTTAAGAAGTTAGGTGTATGGACACTGGTAGATAGACCTAAAGGTGCTAAAGTCATTGGCACCAAATGGGTACTAAAATGTAAGAAGGATGACCAAGGAGTCATCATAAGGAACAAAGCTCGACTGGTGGTTCAAGGTTTTCGCCAAGTCGAGGGTATTGACTATAATGAAGTGTTTGCACCCGTGGCAGGATGGAAGCTATCGTCCTTCCTCGCCTATGCCTCGTACATGAAGATTAAGTCTACCAATTAGATGTGAAAAGTGCATTCCTTCATGGGGAAATAAGGGAAACAGTCTATGTCAGTCAACCCGAGGGATTTGAAGACCCTTATCATCGGGATAGCTTTACAAGCTCGACAAAGCTTTATATGGGCTTCATCAAGCTCCTCGAGCTTGGTACGAGAAACTCTCGACTCATCTTGTGAAACACGGCTTTCGCAGGGGAGTCATTGACTGTACACTGTTTATAAAGAAAAGGATGGTGACCTACTGCTTGTACAGATCTATGTGATGACATAATCTTCGGGTTCAAAGAACGAAGAGTTATGCAAGAGTTTGAAGCAGTGATGAAGAAAGGTTTGAGATGAGGCAATAGGAGAGATGAAGTTCTTTTCGGGTTACAGGTGGATCAAACACCTAATGGGATCTTTTACATCAGACCAAGATGTAGGAGACATTCTCAGTCGCTTTGACATGGAAATGCTTCTGCTGATGGACTCCACTTGCTACGAATCATGATATAGCACCTGGTGAGAGTGGAGATCTTGTGGATGCACATGTACGAGGATGATTGGATCACTCATGTATCTCACTGCCTCAGGACATGATATCATGTATGCAACATTGTTGGACCAAAAGAACCAATGAGCCAAGATCAGAAAATCTCTAAGTCCCACACGGTATCACAACAACTGCTGAAAGCCTCATCAGTAGTTTGACAAGTGCTGAAGACTTCAACAGCTGAAGATCAAGTGCTGAAGACCTTAACAGCTGAAGAACCAAGTGCTGAAGTACAACAGCTGAAGAACACAAGTGCTGAAGCTGAAAGACCAAAGTACTGAAGTACAACAGCTGAAGAGTTCACAAGTGCTGAAGATCAACAACTGATGTACAAAGTCTGAAGACAAAGACTGAAGACATCAGCTGATGATATCTACTGAAGTCATCAGCTGATGAAACCCTGAAGGTCAAAGTCTGAAGATCAAGTACTGAAGCCTCAGTAGTTTGTCACAACTGCTGAAGAGTACTTCTTCAGTAGTTGTGATATCAGTAGTTTTATGTTTATGTTTCAGTAGTTTTGTAAAACGACTGAAGAGCTTGTTCTTCAGTCGTTGTAGTTTCAGTAGTTTTATATTTTGTACTTAACTTGCTGATATGTTCTCAGTAGTTGTGAACATTTCAGTAGTTTGTTAAGAATTAGTTATTTCTGTATTGGATCTGCCAGTTGTCACTTTCCGTGATAACAGCAGTGACTGTTGCACTCTATATAAGGAGTGACAACCTATTGTAATCGTGAGCGATATGAGCATTGAATGGAATGATTGATTGATTCGATTAGAAATATTCTACATCTATAAACATTCCTAGAAATCAGAAATTCATATTCTCTCCCTATAACCGTATGCGATCTTAACGCTTACAAGTATCGATTGCTTGCTACAATTTGTCTAATTCGTGTTTGTATTCCGCTGCTTTATATTCTGATACATCAAACTTGTGATCACTGATCCTGTCAAATGGTATCAGAGCAGGTTAATCATTGATCGATCTAATAATTGATCATTGAAACTGCTATTCAAGATCCAAGTTTGATTGAATTAGCTTTGTTTTTGCAAGAAACGGTTATAGAGATTGAATTTTCTGTATTTCTGCTCATTCATCCTGAGATCTTTTCTTGGTTCTCATTGAGTTTGTTGTGGTTTGTCTAAAACTTTTTTAAACTTGAACTAAACTGTTTTTGAACTGAAAATGACCACTCCCTCCAATGATCCTCACAATACTGGTTCCTCAACCAAGCCTCCTATGCTGGTTAGGAATGAGTATAACATATGGCAAAGACGTATGCTCCATCACCTGTCTGTTAACAGCGCAGGGTGTTGGACATCAGTGGTACATGGTCCACACAAGCCTATGGTGAATAACCCGGAAACCAATCAAATGGTTCCGAAGAGGAGGGAGCAATACTCAGATGAGGATAAAAAGTTGCTTGAGATTGATGCAAAAGCCCATGGAATTCTGGCCATGGCTTTGCCCAATGAAATCTATTCTGGGCTAATGCATCATGAAACTGCCCATGACCTCTGGATTGCTTTGAAAGAACAATTTGGAGGAACAGATGAGGTCTTGGCAAATAATAGAGAAATTCTTGCCCAACAATATGAGACATTCTCTCATAGAAAGGGTGAGACACTGACTCAACAATATGAGCGGTTTTCTTGTTTGATCTCTGAACTAAAAATGGTCAAACTTGAATACACCAATATTCAGATGAATAACAGATTTCTCAGATCACTGCCTGAGAGATGGGACACATATACTATTGTCCTACGCTCCAGTGCAAGTTTGGACAAACTATCTCTCCCCAACTCCATGGGAAATTGCTCATTTTGAGAGAGAGATAGAACAGAAAGAAAGCTGTCTTCATCTGGAAAGCTCACTGAAGACTTTATACAAGGCAACACTGCCTTGGTGGGTCATGAGTCAGAATATGCTGCATCTGAATGCCAGTATGATGAGCATATTAATTTCTCTTCGAGCACTTCTAATTCTGCATTTGTAAGTGTTGATGGTCAGTTTACTGGAGGTAATAATGACAATTTATGTTCATATGGATGATCTCAAGGGGATTGCTGATGATGACTTAGAAGAGATGGATATTTTGAGCCAAATGGCCTTGATAAATATCAGATCTCAGAAGTTCTACAAAAGAACTGGAAGAAAATTCCCAGGACTCTCTGGCAAAACCAAAGTTGGTTTTGACAAGAGCAAGTTGAGGTGTCACAAATGCCAACGGCTTGGACACTTTGCAAGAGAGTGTAGATCAACTGGATCAAACTCTACTGCACCTTTGTGACTTTTCCTGGCAACAGTCAACAAAACAGAGGGCAACATCCTGTCACATCTAGTCATCATCCTCAACAACAATCTCCGGCATATTTTGTTCCTCAGGGTCAAATGCCTTATCAGTACCCTTGTTATTACATGCCACAGTCAAGTCAAGTTCAAGTTCCTATGACACCACAACCTCATGCATTACCAGAACCTCAGCCTTCCCTATCTCATCAACAACCTTCATCTCAACAACACAGCTTCTTCACCCCAGGAGTTGTTGACTGGAGCAGTTTACCAGATGACTTGTCTGGTCATGATCAACTGTTCTCAGGTGCTGGTCAACATGGTGGTGACAGTCCCTTTGGGAATCTAGCTCTTATGGCTTTGGAGTCTGCTGATACTTCATCTTCCAATGCCTCTACACCTCAGGTATCACAGGTATCCTCTGAGGCAAAAGCCAAATTATGTTCTGAACAATGCATAGCAGCATTTGCTTCCATTAGAGAAGCAAATGTAGCTTTATTAATAAGAACATTGAGCTAGAACAAGTAATTTCCAAAAA
This sequence comes from Flaveria trinervia, assembly GCA_025506515.1. Classification (NCBI taxonomy): domain Eukaryota; kingdom Viridiplantae; phylum Streptophyta; class Magnoliopsida; order Asterales; family Asteraceae; genus Flaveria; species Flaveria trinervia. The sequence goes on along the minus strand of JACCIX010001098.1, from coordinate 23,857 downwards.
CAAAGCTGAGTTTGAGTTTGTGCTCAAAGATAAAAATGATGAGGTTTATAAACTGAATTGCAAAATAATTGATGATAAGGCTAGAGAAGATGTACTTTTAGAGAAGTACAAAGATCTCAAAGAAACCCTTGCAGTTACCCAGGTCGAGTGTGATAGATGGGTACAATCATGCAAAGGTTTTGAAATGCTTCTTAGTAAGCAATCTGCTTCAAATGTGAAGTTTGGAATTGGTTACAATCACACTGCTCCACCTACAGATTTTACCCCAAGAGCAGAGGTAGAATCTGATGGTGAGAGTGATAACCAATCCATCAAGTCATGTGATCTACCTTCTGATACAGCACAATCAGAAGTAGCAGTCAGTATCAAGTCCTCTTTGAACCTATCAGCTGATGTTGATGGTCCAAATGCTGACATTCACATGATCAATAAGTTGATCAACTCAGGAGTCAATCCTGAAGGTCCTGAAAGGACTGGAGAGCAGGATTCAACTCCTGAAGTTCAAACTTCAACTGCTGTCAGTACTGAAGAGAAGAAAACTGGCAGTAGAAAGAGTTTGAAGACTACTAAAGATGCTGTCAAGAAAGCAACCAATGCTTCCAAAGCATTGAAGAACAAGTCTGTTGCTTCACCATCTTTAGTTGATGATCAACCTAAGATGAAGAAGAAACCATGTGAAGTATGTGGTTTGTTCAATCATCTTACAGATGATTGTTGGTACAAAAGAGGTTCCAAACTCAAACAAAAGGAAGAAATTAATGAGAAAATGGTAAAAATGAAAACTGAGTTTGAGACCACATTTGTATCAGCAACATCAAATCCTGTAACCCTTAAGTCCTTAAAGCAATCCAAAAAGGAAGGAGTTAAACAGGTGACAGCTGAGGGTGCTCAAAAGAAGAAGGTGCAACATAGGACTTATCTAACTCCACTAGCAATGTGTCTGATGAGCTGAAAGCTTTATCACAAAATCAGACACAGCTGGTGATGATGGTACAACATCTGTTGGGTAGAGTTAACCAACTAGATTCTCCTATGTTGAAACCACAGAAAAGGAGGTCTAAGCCAAAGGACTCCTCTTCTGCACCATCTTCTTCCTCTCAGGCTGTTGTTACAAATAAACATGCTAGTTTACCATCTATTGATGAGACCAGGCCCAAAACCAAAAAGGTTTGGGTCTCTAAAACTAACTGATTGTTTATTATTGCAGGGTTCTTCAACATGCCAAAATAGCATCTGGTATGTAGACAGTGGGGGATCTATGCACATGACTGGGAACATCTCTCTTCTTCATGACTACTCTCAAGGAAAGAAGGGATTTGTCTTTTGGCAATGATGCTAGGGGTTACATCATCGGTAAGGGCTTTGTCTCCAATGGAGAAATCAAATTTGATGATGTTAATCATGTGGAAAATCTCAAGTACAACCTCTTGAGTGTCAGTCAAATGTGTGATAAAGGCCATGTTGCCCTTTTCACAAGTCAAAACTGTAGGATTCTGTCATCCAAAGTTTTGCCTTGATTGACAAGGTGTGGATGATCACACTCTCCTGAAAGCCAACAGGACAGGAAGAGTGTATGCCTTAGATCTCTCTAAGAAGATAGATCTCAAAGGCAATCCTTGCCTATTTTCCAAAGCCTCTTTTCAAGAATCTAAACTATGGCACAGGAGGCTTGGTCATGTAATCTCAAAAACATGAATCAGCTTAGCCACAATAGTTTAGTCAGAGGCTTACCAATAAAGGAGTTCCACTGTGATGAAATGCACTGCTTGTTTAAAAGGAAAACAGCACAAGGTCTCATTTCCTCCTATTGAAGTGTCCAAGTCCACTGCCTGCTTGCAATTACTGCATATGGATCTATTTGGTCCTGTGAGAGTAATGAGCATGGCAAAGAAGAAATACTGTCTGGTAATTGTGGATGATTACTCCAGATTTGTATGGACTTTCTTTCTACATTCAAAGGATGAGGCTGCTCAGAAGATTATCCACTTTGTGCTGTACATTGAGAAGCAGTATTCCCTTCCAGTCAAGTGTATTAGGAGTGATAATGGAACTGAGTTCAGAAATCATACACTTGATGACTTCTATCTCTCAAAGGGAATCAAAAGGCAGTTCAGCATTCCAAGGACTCCGAACAAAATGGAGTAGTGGAGAGAAAGAACAGGACCCTCATTGAAGCTGCAAGGTCCATGCTGGCTGACTCAGGTTTGCCATTGACCTTTTGGGCCGAAGCTGTCAACACAGCTTGTTATGTGCAAAATAGAGTTTTAGTAAATCAGAGGTTGATGAAGACTCCATATGAAGTTCTCCATCATTTGGCTCCATGATTTCATTTTTCAAAGCATTTGGGTGTCCCTGTTTTATTCTCAACACAAAGGATCAACTCCACAAATTTGATCCTAAGGTGGATGCAGGATACTTTGTTGGTTATTCATCTACTTGCAAGGCATACAGAGTCTTCAACTGCAGAACAAAGATGTTGAAGAAACTCTACATGTTAAGTTTAATGAATCTCCAAAGGACAAGATTCCACAAAGTCCTGTGGAGTTATTTGATTGGACATACTGCAATATGTTCCTTATCAAACTCCTGCTGTTGCTCCTGTCAACAGTTCACCACCTGGTGGTACTGCTGATGATGATGATGATTGCAGTACTCACCTCTTCAGGTTTAGTGATCAGCTGCCTGATTCAACTAGACCTGATGTTCCTGTAGCGCCAGTAGCACCATCCACAACAAATGCTGATGAGATTTCTTCGAATTCAACTTCCTTTGAATTACCATCCACTGATTGGTTTCAAGGAAATGATTCACCATCACCATCTGTTGCTGCTGAACCGGCTACAAACACTTGCACAGATCTCATTGTGTATCAAGATCTGAAGAATCACCCCATGTCTCAAATCATTGGTGATATCACTGCTGGAGTATCAACAAGAAGTCAATTGTCAAATTTCTGCTTCTATGCTCTCTTCATCAGTCAGCAAGAGCCAAAGAATTATCACATTGCTTTAAAGGACAATGGATGGGTTGATGCCATGCAGCTTGAGCTTCTTCAGTTCAAGAAACAGCAAGTGTGGGAACTGGTTCCTCTACCTCCAGGTAAGTGTGCAATAGGCACTAAATGGGTGTTTAGGAACAAAACTGATGAAAATGGGCTTATTGTTAAGAACAAGGCCAGACTGGTTGTTCAGGGGTTTGCACAAGAAGAAGGTATTGATTATGATGAAACCTTTGCCCCTGTAGCCAGACTGGAAGCAATTCGATTGTTTTTAGCTTATGCTGCTTATCAAAAACTTAAAGTCTTTCAAATGGATGTCAAAAGTGCATTTTTGTATGGAAAAGTTAAAGAAGAGGTTTATGTATGTCAACCTCCAGGCTTTGAGGACAACAAACATCCTAATTGGGTGTATAAGCTTGATAAAGCTCTTATGGGTTAAAACAAGCTCCCAGAGCCTGGTATGAGACATTATCAAACTTTCTTCTGGAAAACAATTTCACTAGAGGCTCCATAGACAAGACTTTATTTATTAAGAAAGCTGGGCAGCATAATCTACTTGTTCAAATTTATGTAGATGATATCATTTTTGCATCCTCTGATCCAAAGTTGTGTGATGCCTTTACAAAGTTGATGCAACAGAAGTTTGAAATGAGTGCCATGGGAGAATTACAGTTCTTTCTGGGGTTGCAAATCAAACAAAAGGCTGATGGAATTTTTATTCATCAATCCAAATATACAAAAGATCTTTTGCAAAAGTTTGATTTACAAAACTGTAAGCCCTGTTCTACTCCCATGAGCAGCACCACACAACTGGACTCAGATCAGAAAGGTAAAGTGGTTGATGAAACACTTTACAGATGTATGATTGGGTCCTTGATGTATTTAACAGCTTCTAGACCAGATATATGTTTGCTACATGTGTTTGTGCTAGATTTCAGGCTGCACCTAAAGAGTCTCATCTGATTGCAGTCAAGAGGATCTTTAGATATCTGCAAGGCACTCATCTCTAGGTTTATGGTATTCTACCAGACATTCTGGTAAATTAGTTGCTTTTTCTGACAGTGACTATGCAGGGTGTAAGTTGACCAGGAAATCAACTTCTGGTGGATGTCAATTCCTAGGCAACTGCTTGATTTCTTGGCAGAGCAAGAAACAGACCTCAGTTGCTACATCCACTGCGGAAGCAGAGTACATTGCTGCTGCAAGCTGTACATCTCAGGTACTCTGGCTTCAAAACCAACTTTTGGATTATGGCATTACAGAGACTAAGACTCCATTGTTAATGGATAGTGCTTCAGCTCTTTGCATTGTCAAAAATCCAGTCCAGCACTCTAGGACCAAACATATAGAGATCAGACATCATTTTATAAGAGATTGTTTTGAAAAAGGTCTGATTGATCCTAAGTTTGTGCCCAGTGCTGATGAGCTTGCAGACATTTTTACTAAGCCTTTGGATAGTTCAACTTTCCAAAACCTGGTGTTAAGGCTTGGTATGCTGCAGCTAGAATAGGTGACAACTACTGATGATCTCAGTAATTCATATTGATGATCATGAGTGCCGTCACATATAAGTACTGATGAGCTCTTTTAACCTCAGTAGTTTTTATAACTACTGAAGGCTAAAAGTTCTCACAAGTACTGAAGTACTTCATCTGTTCTAAACTACTGAAGTAGTTACAACTACTGATGCAGTCATAACTACTGAAATCAGTAAAAACAGATAAGTACTGATGTCCTATGAAACAACTGAAATCAGCCATAAAGACTGATGAATGTGTTGAGGACAGTTTGAAACAGCTGAAAAGCTAAGAATTGACGAAAACAGCTGAAGAGAACTTTCTCCTCAGTCGTTTGTACCACTGCTGTTTCATTTTAAACAACTGAAGCAAAACCACGTCTTCAGCAGTTTTATAACTACTGATGACCAATACCAAGTCTTCAGTTGTTTACAACAGCTGATGACAAAACCACTGTCTTCAGTAGTTTCATAACTACTGATGACAAACACCATGTCCTCAGTTGTTTCAATCACTGAAGTCAAAACCACGGTCTTCAGTAGTTTTCTAAACTACTGATGCCTAACACCGCGACTTCAGCTGTTTCAACGTCTGAAAGGATAATACCATGTCAACGGTCGTTTAAAACTACTGATGACTAACACCACATCCTTCAGTCGTTTCCTCACCCGTACCTATAAATACCCTTAACCTGAGCTCTCCATGCTTCATCTTCTTCAAACCTAACGTTCCTCTCCAAAAATTTCCATGGCGTCTATGCAAATTAAACCGCGACACAACTGTGTTGCCTACCTCACAAAATCGCCGATCTGGACTAAGTTCGATACTGCTATCGATCTTATGGTTCAGTCCAATACAACAAGGCATTCCTTCTGAAACCCGTTTTACATACCGAATCCTTGAACCAATTTTGGATGAACGTTAATGTTATAATGAGGAGAGCAACACACAATCCCTCCGGTCAGTCGTCAACAACAAAGAAGTAGTGATTACTCCTGCAACAATCCGTAAAATTCTTCAACTGAGTGATGCTACCTCTCCTGCTGGATATCCGAAGGGCACCATAGATCTATCATTTGCTCAGCATGGATATCAAGGTGATCTCAGTGCCACCACCATCATGAAGAAACATTTAATGACGCTGAGCGCCTGATTTTTACATGGTCAATGTATGTTTGGCCCCTAAGACATCGTCTTGGGATCAAATGTCCACCAAATGGCAGCAGGTAATGTATTCTATCCTTGAGCAACAACCACTGAACTTTTCAGAATTAATATTTTCAGAGCTCAAAGATATGGCTCAAAAACTAACTGCCAACCGTTGGATACTCTATCCACGGTTCATAATGGCCATTATATAGACCAGCTTAATGCTGAGGGACTTGTTGGCTTGGGAGTCCCTGCTACGGCTGTTTTGCCAGAAGTATACTCCCGGCACAACTCCGACCGGACACTCAAACTGGCTGCCAAGCTGCGAAAACCCACGCAGCTGGAACCCACAGCCACCACCTCCAAATCCAATGTCCACCCAAACCCACCAAAAAGAAACCAAAAAGGCTACTCAGGGAATTGAGTCCCCTGAGGATGCTCCTGCACAACAAACGCAGGATATATCCACTAGTCCAAACCCCCTAGTGGATACCATGACTCCTCCAGCCACAGCCGCTCAGGCTTCCTCTCAACAGGAGCCTGCAGCAACCCAAGGGGCACCTACTTATCTGGGATCTTCCTCACTTGAGGAGATTGCCATTGAAGAGCACCATCCACCCCAGGTGCACACTGCTTCTACCCTGTACCCCAAACAACCGCCCCTCACAGCCCAACTTTAATAGTTGCTCAAGTGCTGACTCAATTGCACTCCTCACCCCCTCCCCAGAAACACTTATTACTGGGAATACCTCTACAATTGAGGGGGAGGAACACAGTGCACTGAGAACCCACAGCACAGGGGTTTCCCAATTCTATCTCCTGGTGTAGAGAAGGAGCTTAGAATATCTAGTGAGGCTGCCACCTCCTCTGACTCAGCACATGACCAGAGTGAGGCTGGTAACATTGCTAAGACCTCCCTAGAGGCAAAGCTGATGATGGACATTGTCCTGAGGCTGGAAGTCCCCAGTACCAAGCACAAGGGGCACATGCCAACTGGTCTACACCCAGTGCATGTCCATCCTGCTCTAAGCAGGAGGTCAGGTGATTCAGTATCAACTGATGATGACCTGAGCTTCTTCTTCGATGTAGTTGCTCAAAACACCATTCTAGAGGATGAGGTTAGCAGACTCAAAGAGCTGCTGGCCAAGATGTCTCAGGATGCAAGTCCATCTGCCACCTCATACACCCACAGATGCACCTTCCCTTGAAGGTTTCCCAAATACAGAGCCACCCCAAAATCAACCACCTGCCTCCGCTTCAGGCCCTACTTCTCAGGAACAGAACCCTCCTGAGCAAATAGGTGCTGCACTCAAAAATTCCCTCCCTCTCATCACCCTCTAATTACTGATATAGTGATCAAAGCCCTTGATGAGAGGCTTTCCTCAACATTACAGCCCTTGGTTGATGCTGCTGTCCACAAGACTCTTTCTGCGGTCTCAACCCCTTCCTCCAATGCAACCAAAAAGGGGGAGAGTCCTGCAGTGAAAGAACAGAGAGGAAAAGATCCGAGGAAAAGAAGGAAGCGAAGCAAGCCCAAAAGGATAAAGAACAGCAACCAATGCTCACTACAAGCGAAAGAAAGGTGCTGATGAGCACATTGCTGAAGATAAAGCCTTGGAGCTACTGATAAAAGAGGCTGATGCCGAACACAGTAGATCAATGGACAACATCATTGATCAGCTGTTCAGGCAAGGTCATGACACCAACAAACTTGACTCTGAGATTCGACGACTAGAGATTGAAGAAATCCAGAATAGATGGGCAGTTATGAAGTGTTAGAAGAGAGAGGCTAGAAATCATGATAAGATTTATTGCAAAATATCTTGGAAGATCAATAATTGAGATCAAAGCTTGGTCCAGGGACAGTATCTTGGCAATCACCACCAAGATCTGTTCGTCTGAAGCATACACTAAGGGGCTTGTTATTGAAGCTTTGAATGAGTGGGTGCTGGGAGCAGGACTGAGCTAGCAAAGCAATCAAAAGCCACACTCACCTCAAGGATGCTAGCACAGCCTGTCAACATTCCCACACCAAAACCATCCAAAACACAACCCACCAAACCAACTCCTTTCCCAAAAACCCATAGCCAGATGATATACCCTTGAAGAAGAAGAGAAGGATATTGAGGCGAAGAAGATGAAGAAGATGATGAAGACAGGCTGCCGCTATCAGCTGTGATTCAGTTGCCTAAGGCCACAAGTCACTCCTCAGCAATTACTCCTGAAGTCCAGAGACAAATGGTTAAAGTGAAGCTAGAAGAAGAAGAGCTTCATAAACAGCATGATGAGGAATGCTGAAGAGAGTTGACAAGCTTATGCAGCCACATCTTCCATCATCAATATGAAGGAGCAAGCCCTCAGACTTTACACTCTCAGGCATACCTTTCAATATCAAAAGGAAAGAGTGAGGATTGGCCTGATCCCAGGGTCTCTCACAGAATTCATAAGAACAAATATACCTCGGAGATACATTGGCCAGGTGAAAAAGATCGTAGATGAAGTGATCTCTCTGGTCTTGTAGTTTCACCTGGGAAATCCTAGAAGACTTCAAGAAGGCCTACAAAGCTAATCTAACCCTCAGAAGATGCTGGAAAACAAAATAGTGAAAAAGGGGTTAGTTTACAAGAGGCTTGAGGAAGTCAGGAAAAATGAGCTCCAGTTGTTCCTAGAGGGTAATCACCCGGATGAGTTTGCTTACAGAATAATAACAACTGTGGAGCTAAAGAATGGGAAACAGGCCAAATACTGTCTGAGTATTATGGGCCGGAATCATTGTTTGAAGGAGGTGCTGAAGAGCTAACCATGGAGGAACAAATCACCTTCCTTGAGGCCTACACAAGAGAGTCGTACAGACTCATTATGGGGAAGTGAATCTCATGAATGGGATAACAACTCTGTGTCCAGTTCCCCAAAACAGAGTTCCCATTCATACTCTGCCAAACAAATATTTGAGGTTCTTCCCAGGCCGGAGCGTACATGGGTCATCTTCTCTACTGATCAAGAAGGAAAAAGACCAACATTTTTGCCATCAATAAGTGGGAGTATAAATAAGTTAGAGGTTTTGGCTGCATTGGTTCAGGGGGAGTTTGTTGGACCAAAAGAACCAATGAGCCAAGATCAGAAAATCTCTAAGTCCCACACGGTATCACAACAACTGCTGAAAGCCTCATCAGTAGTTTGACAAGTGCTGAAGACTTCAACAGCTGAAGATCAAGTGCTGAAGACCTTAACAGCTGAAGAACCAAAGTGCTGAAGTACAACAGCTGAAGAACACAAGTGCTGAAGCTGAAAGACCAAAGTACTGAAGTACAACAGCTGAAGAGTTCACAAGTGCTGAAGATCAACAACTGATGTACAAAGTCTGAAGACAAAGACTGAAGACATCAGCTGATGATATCTACTGAAGTCATCAGCGATGATGAAACGCCTGAAGGTCAAAGTCTGAGAGATCAAGTACTGAAGCCTCAGTAGTTTGTCACAACTGCTGAAGAGTACTTCTTCAGTAGTTGTGATATCAGTAGTTTTATGTTTATGTTTCAGTAGTTTTGTAAAACGACTGAAGAGCTTGTTCTTCAGTCGTTGTAGTTTCAGTAGTTTTATATTTTGTACTTAACTTGCTGATATGTTCTCAGTAGTTGTGAACATTTCAGTAGTTTGTTAAGATTAGTTATTTCTGTATTGGATCTGCCAGTTGTCACTTTCCGTGATAACAGCAGTGACTGTTGCACTCTATATAAGGAGTGACAACCTATTGTAATCGTGAGCGATATGAGCAATTGAATGGAATGATTGATTGATTCGATTAGAAATATTCTACATCTATAAACATTCCTAGAAATCAGAAATTCATATTCTCTCCCTATAACCGTATGCGATCTTAACGCTACAGTATCGATTGCTTGCTACAATTTGTCTAATTCGTGTTTGTATTCCGCTGCTTTATATTTGATACATCAAACTTGTGATCACTGATCCTGTCAAACAGGTTTATGTTCCGATACAGGCTAACCTAAGGTCAATTCATATGATCGGGGTCAAAAGGATCTTTCTTCCTTCGCTATCTAAAGGGTACACCCAACATGGGGTTTGTGGTATCCTCATGATGACGATTTTGAGCTCAAAGCGGATAGAGACTCGGACTATGGAGGCTGCAAAATGAACTAAAGTCTACACTCAGAAGGGGGTCAATTCTTTGGGAGAAGTTAGTTACATGGTAGTGTAAGAAGCAGAACATCGGTTGCATTGTCAACCTGCTGAAGCCGAATATGTTGCTGTTGCAATTGTTGTTCCCAAATCATTTGGATTCAACAGCAAAAATGCGGATTACGGTTTGAAATTCTCTAGTCCACTCCTATTTTGTGATAAACTCTACTGCAATTGTAGTAACCAAAAAAAACCGGTTTCAACATCCTAAAGACCAACACATCGTATTGAATACCACTTCATAGAGACTGTTTTGAAAAGAACTAATAGATTGGTTAAAATTAATATGATTTTCAACGGGCTGACCTCTATACAAAAGCCTTTGATTAACCACGTTTCAATACTTGCTAGAGGTCAACGGCGTTAAAAAGAAAAGTGAGGTAATTCCTGATGAGCATAATGTGTAGTCGGTGTAGGTTCATTAATGTTTATTTTATTTTCTGTTATCTGTTTTTTCTGTCGTTTTAACCTCATGTTACCTTGCTTGTTATTAAAATCCAAAAATAATTAAATCCGAATTGATTTTAGTATTTTAGGGGGAGAAATGTCAGCAAGTTAATATTAAAAAAAATGAGGGAGAAGGGTAACTAGCTGAAATAAGGTAGATTGTGTCTATGATACTTGATTCAATACCTTTGGAATATGATAGTACACAGGAACAAATCAAGAGGGATTTTCAAATTTAAGGTTTGAAAAGATGCAAAAGTTCAAAGTATAAGTGTGTAGTCTAAGCAATATATAAGGGAATATGATAGAAAACTGGCAAACTCTAAGGTGACACAGAGAAAGTAGACTTAGAGGCTGCTAGACCACAAATGATATGTTGGTAGATTCAACACAATAGACAATTAGACCTGATTGGTGATTTCAAGATCAAACTAAGTTGTTCAACTGACTGTGGACTTCCATCTTATCACTAGTAACACAATCAATATATTCCAATAGGGGCAATGAGCATTTAAACGCCACAAAAGTGTGGGATGACCAAATTAGAGCAAAGCAAGAAAAAAAAGAAAGACAAATGCAATAAAGCTAATGGCTCATGTTGTTAGTGCATTTTGTGTAAAATAAAAGTAAGCTGCTCTAACAAGGAGATAGGTTGTGTGCCTCTCTGCTGTGCGATGGCACTGACCTGAGGATAAGCATAACCTAGATATTCTAGAATTCATTGTTGTTTGCCGCCTCTCTGTTGTGCGATGGCACTGACCTGAGGACAGGTTCTCTTTGAAACTCTAAGAATAGTCTCTTCTTGTAATAATCCCATAGAACGCTCAAACCTCTGAGGAATGTTGATTACCAATAAGTGTGGGATCCCCAAGTTAGCTGAAATAATTAAACCTAAATCAGTCACCAGTCTGCGTCAAAAGTCTGTGTATGGATTTAAGTGGACAAATATACTGACAATGTTAGTGGCTACATTCTCAACAGTTCAACTAAATGTGAAAATCTAAGAGTTTCAGTATGATTTCCTTAAGTTGCTAACGACTTTGGATGAACACCGAGAATTTAAGCATCAAAGAGCTTTAATAACAAGTCCCAAAATGATTTGATATTCCTGTATGATTCCAAAATGAATTGGTCCAGATATGATCAATTTAAGTTTAAAGATGTCTACTCCTAATCAAATCCTTAGATTTTCATCTTAGGGTTTTATCTCTCACAAAAAGTCCAAATATAAACTTTAGTTGTGTAGTTAGTTTAAGTTACTAGTATATTTTTAATTGAGTGTCTGTCGGACTACATCAGGGAAATCAGAAGGGAATTAACTTACCTAAAAAGGTCATGTCTGAGATGGCCACATGGTTTTAAAATTTAAAAGGTCACGTCTGAAGTGACTGAATTGGTTAAGAGCTTACAATGTTATTATCAAAGGTGAAAAGGGTCTGAAGAGTAAATGTTAAACATGACTGTAAACTCACAAAGTGTGACCCATTCGCACTAGTGGATCAGGATTATCGACCAACTATGCGAATGGCTTCCAATCGGCCGATTGGACATGAAATTGATTCATTCGAACGAATGGAAGGGAGAATGAAACAGTAGACCGACTGAGGCTCAGTCGGTCAACTAAAGGGCGAATGAAGGAGACCGAATGAGTCAGTCGACCGACTGAGACTCAGTCGGCCGACTGAATGCGATTGACTAGGCCAATCGTACGACTGAACCTCAGTCGCCCGATTGAACTGAGCGACTGAGGCCAGTCGGCCGAATGAACCTAGGTTTAGTTTTAAGGGTCTTAATCGATCGCATATCGCTCATCACTCCCAAAACACCCCGAATCGCGTTCATTACCGTTACCCTGTCGAAATTGCCTCCGATTCTGATATACATTGCGGTTAAGATTCTTACATTCCAGTGACGTTTTACAGGACACTACTCCTTGAATCCTACCAAAATCAGTACATCACCGAACTACAATAGCGACATTGGATTAAATCAACCGAACTGCGAATCGACCTAATCACCTATGTAAATGAAGCAAAATGTTAAAATTGAGTTTAATAGGTTATTAGTGACAAGTATACGAGGCTAATGGACCATAACACACTGTTAAAAGACTTAGAAGGGTCAAGATTCGACCCACAGGGATCGAACAGTGGGGCAAGCGACTGGTCGTTCGAATGAACTCCAATCGCACGATTGAACCTTGCGATTGGATCATTCGATCGACTGAACCACCCGAATGAGTCCAGTCGGCAGATTGAACTCAATCGCATGTCTCAGTCGGCAGATTGAACTAATCACATGCCTCAATCAGCCGATTGAACTCAATTGCATGCCTCAATCAGCCGATTGAACTCAATCGCATGTCTCAACCACCCGATTGAACTCAGTCGCATGTCTCAAACAGGCGACTGACTTCAGTCGCATGATTCATTCGCACGAATGAATCAAAATGACTTTCAACTTTACACTTAGAACATAAGTTTTCATGTCTTATGTCTTAATAGTTCTATGTCTTGTGTGTTACAGATAAATGGTAGAAAAGTGGACCATAAATCCCAAGCACAACATCTGTGCCCACTTGGATCACACCACCAGGAACGGGGCTGAGTTTACCGACATAATTGCATTTCTGAGATGGTCCCGGATCTATAAGGCGATCTCCACTCCTTGCACGCCTTACAGATCACTCCATTAGGCATTCTGGGAAAATGCCTCGGTGGACGCTCTTGTGGCCTTACTGTATCAGGAGCTCCATACTGGGCCATGATATTGATATCTCTGCCGCCGATATTCAGAGGGTCCTAGAGTTCGGGGAGGATGCTGATCCCTACAAAACTACATCCATTGACTGTAAGAGGATGCTTCCTAAGGCTAAAGTACGCTGGGGATATCAACTCAGGTGTGCTCAACAAGAGAAACCAGCCCAGAGCCCCCAGTACAAGTACTTAGCACACGTGATCCTAAAGTGTGTAGCTTCGAGGAGGGGTGGGTTTGACGACCTCTCAGACCAGATTCAAAATGCCTACGTGGCACTGGTTCTGAACCACCCCTTCAGTTTTTCCAGCATGATATTCTCCTACTTGGTGGAGAATTTGGAGGTAAGGGGAAAGAGGGGTTCTGTATGTACCCCAGATTCTTACAGCTCATCTTCAACGAGAAGCTGCCTCAGTTGCCCAAAGAGAGTCATGACGCAGTGGCCTTGGAAATAATGGATGACACTACTCTGGGCAGGATGAGAGTTTACAGGGGAAAGCAGATTAAGCCCCAAGTGAAGAGAATGATTGGCCACTTAGCAGATGAAAGCTATGTGGCACCGGGGAGACGCCAATGGCGTCACGAGACAGTGACTCCGACGTGGAGCCAATTGTCCTCCCTACTGATGACTCTGAGGAGGATGACATTGAGGATGAGGTTGTTCCATCCCGAGGCACCGTGTCTGACTTTTCCCTCGGTGTCTGTCTCAACTGCTGAGGTAACTGAGTCAGCAGGATTCCATCAAGATTTTGTGCTTACCGAGGAAGATGAAGATGAATCTGATGAGGAGCCATTGACCCGGACTGTGGGAAGGAAAGTGGTTCCCACAGAACACGGGTTGAGGGTTGTCGGTGAACAACCGAGAGGCTCCGGAGATACAGAGACTGATCCATCATAGCTCCGGATCCTCGGCGGGATTGAAGGGGGAGCATCCACCTCGAGGGGAACGAGGAGAAAACGGATGGCTCAACCCCATGGCCAGAAAAAGAAAAAGCGTAAGGTAACCTCACCACTACCACTTCTGCAGCCATACCTTCCACCACCATACCTCTCCCCACAAAACCACAACCACCACCATACAGATCACCACAAGCCAGACCCCTGCTACCACTACTTCATTCACCCCACACTCACCACCACCATCATCCAGACCTTACCCGATATCACCACCTCCACCACCACCACTACCACCAAACCGAGCCCTCAGCCTACCCCTCACACACCTCTAGATCTCCTCTACCTCCAATCAGGGTAGAGTAACAGCTGGCAGCCTTAAATAGAATGGTGTTACGACTGCTGGCGGCTGATGAGGAAAAGACCTCTCAGATCCGCCAGCTCACCGACTGACTGCTGCACAATTGAAGAAAATTGCAGAGCAGGATCGAGCTATTGAGGAGCAGGCCCAGAAATTGGCTGCTCAGAACACTTAGTTGGACCAACTCTGAGCACAAAGCGTCACAGCAGGTAAGCAGATAGAGGAGTTGGAAAAGGCGAAGAGGTCCATTTTGCTAAAATTGAAAGGATCAAAGGAGGAACTCTAAAGATAAAGGACGGAGAAAGAGATAGTGAGGGTGATGATGATGATGATGATGATGACAGTGATTCTGATGAAGAGAAAACAGAAGAGTTGGTGTGCAGATGAAGAGACTGAAGAAGGAGAAGCAGCTGAATCTGTCTCAGCTCCCGGTCAAGAGAAGAGAACAAAGAACCGACAGGATCAGTCAGCTTCTACTTCTGCACTTCACCGAAGAGACTAGCATACAGGATAAAAGTAAATAGTGATTTTATGTATTTAATTACTTTTGTATTCTGTATTGAAAAATGATGTACTGAATGTTTATATTAACTTAATGCATTTGTTTGATATATTACTAATGATTTGAATGTGAAATGTGTAAATCAAACAGATCCAAAGTACCACAGAGATGAGTTTGATATTGCTCCCCTTCAACAGGTCAAGTCTCAACTCACAATGATTCTTGATCTGCAAGGGATGTCAGAAGGCCAGTGAGTTATACACCTGAAGAAGGTGAAATAATTCACGACCTATCTAACGAGCAACTGGCAGAAATGTTCAGACTCAATCCTGATGATATTGTCAAGGATGCTCCAACAGTTGATTCAACCAGTGACGACGAACTACACGACGTTGATGAAGTTGAGGTTGAAGATATTGCTGCTGAAGAGTACCCTCAATACGCTGACAACGCGGGTAATGTGGTCCCCAATCTGGGTGAGTCCCTAGTCAGTGATATGTTTGAGGTACTAGACAGATGGAGCAGGAAGCAGGAAAGACCGAAGGAACAGCCCAAACCTCAAACGATGTATACATTCGAAAGCTGAGTGGGCTGAATGTTTTAAAGAAGTCAGAGCCCAACGTGATGCACCGAAGAGGGATGCCTACACCAAGTTCTACGCGTCAAGAAACATCTTATGGTGTCAGGCAGGATTATAGCATGGGCATATTGATGATCTTAACGTTTATGGGTTAAGAGAGAAAAGGGCATAGAGTACTTTAGATTTCCACATGATCTAAAGACTCTACCTGGATTTGAGCTCAACCAGCTGGCCAAGTTGAAGCTATTGTATGCTGACCCGAGAAAAATGTCAGGTTGTTTGAGGCTGCCCTCAAGAAAGAGTACCACACCAGATGGATTAACTTCAGACCTCACAACCTACAAGGTATATTAGAAGGTCTGAGATGGATGCCATTACTGGAAAACCTAAGATTGTTGAAGTGGAGTCCCTCGCACTATGTCGAGAATCCCTCTCAGGGAAATGCCACTGGACTTCACTCCACACTTCAAATGGTGGTACTATGATTGGAGAACTATTAAAGCTATCATAGTTCTGAACAAAGGGGATCAAATGGATACTGTAGGGTATTCGACCCAATGTGGCTAACCAACTTGTCTGCTAATGATGTCTATACATTATACAAGTGGCCACTGTTCTATGACACACAAGACATTGTACAAGCCCTCCAGTTCCAAAATGTTATACGACTTTGTTTCGCGTTTGATATCCACGCGGGAGTCACACAAGAGGACAAGTACAAGAAATATGAGAAGGTAATGAAGAAAACAAGACATTAGAGAGATCTAGGTCCAAGGGGGAGTTTGTTGATACATGTATGTCCCTAGATCGTGATATGTGATGTAATAGATCTTGTTTGGTATGATTAATGAATTGATGTGATAGTCTGTTGGTTATAATGTTTAATAGTTCATTAATGATTCGTAAATGAATTGATTGAGTTTATGATTACTTGAATGATTACATATAATATTATATTAATTAACTAAAACATTCAAACTTAACTTAATGAAGTTTCCATGCGAATGGCTCATGCGAATGAACCATAAGCATGAAGAACCTCATACGATTGACTCATTCGCACGACTGGACCAGGAGACTGGATCAGTCGTACGACTGTAACATAAGATTGGCTCAATCGCACGACTGTACACTCAGTCACACGAATGAACCAACCGCATGGTTCAATCGCACGACTGAACCAAACTAATGGTTCAGTCGCACGATTGAAGAGTGCCAACCTATAAATACAACTCAATTCGTGAAAAACAGTGAGATTCGATCAAGTATAATTCCAGACGAACCCTAGCCGTCCAGAAACCTTCCAAATCGTTCTCCAAGTTCATAGAACACATTAGATCGATTCCTTATCGATTTCTAACGTTAGTTTCAATCCCTGATTGATTCTTCGTGTGTTCTCACTGATTGGATCGCCAATCAAATAGGATTCCGCACTATTTGATCCGGTATACACGTGATCTCTAGGTATTTCAGTCGAATACCAGGTCCTAACACATATCATCAACAAACCCAAGAACATAGGATCGTTTATATGTGTTTGAACTAGCTAACAACAATAAATAACAACCCAAAACAAGCCATACATACTACCTTTAGTAAAGCTGCAGAAAAACAAATTTTGATGAAGAAGGTGAGGTTCTTGAATGACCAAAACACCAAGGAGAGTTGTCCTCAAGCATCCATACCCACAAGCATAATGCAAACACCTTGTTGCTAGGATTTGAGTACCAAAAACAACCAAGAAGAGGCTGCTGGAACACCTTCCAGCCGAGAATTTCTTCAAGAAAAGGAGAGAACCTCTTTTTCTTGTGGTCATTGCATGTGAGAGAGAGAAGAGGATTAAGTGTGTGTGTTCTAGGAATTTCAAGGTTCCAAGACCTCGAAAGAAAACAAAAGGAGAGAACCCCCTTAAGGGAGCAGCCGAACCCAAATCTTGTTTGGGTTTCCCCCCCAAAACTCCCTTTTATTTTTTTGTTAAACTAGTTGTTTAAAATATGTATATAATTAACCTTTTAATTATATAACACATACACACTTTTATTATTTGATGTTATTTAACTAAATTAAACAACATTACAAAAATATCCATGAACAAAATATCCATATAAGTTGTTCAATCTCATATGCAACTTATTTTAGAAAATCCATTTTCTAAATTGGTGTTTTTATTTAATTGCATGATCATATCATCAATTAAATTAATAATTGGCATTTGCTAATCTTGTTATTGGGTATGACCCGACTTGAATCATAACGTATTAACCACATCAATGTTCTATGTGTCTTGGGCATAAAGAATCTAACAATCTCCCACTTGCACAAGATTCATAGAAGATTGATGCAAGCAGTAAATACCGCCTAACAATGGTTTACTACCCTTAATACGCATGATTAAAGCCAATAAATAACATCATCCCCTTCAAGTATCCAACTTGAAATGATTTAAGTGAATCAATCATTTATCCTTTTGTTTCAGATGTCATGTTAAATCCAAGGACATAGAATGATCATTCCTTGTTGATTTAACTTAATCAGGCCTTAGACATCTTGCTCTCAATGAATAAGAGGAACAAATTACATCTTGAATACATACGTTTTTCACAATCACCTCGTGTCACACCTGAACATAGCCTTATGTACTGCCTATTATTTTAGACAAGTGAAGAACTAGCTCAAGGTATAACATTTGGTGAATATCAAAACCCAATATGTATCTCAGGTCGGAGGATACCAAATGATATTCACCTTTACTCAAATTTACTTATGTCAATCTAGAAAATTCCATGAAGTAAAATTGAGATGTGGGTCAGTCCAATATTTGTATCCCACAAATATCTATGAACCTTGGCAGCAACCAATTGCTCTATATTCATTCCTTATGAATATCCACCAATCCATGTTCATAATAGTCTTACGTTCATATTTGTTCCCACAAACATGACCGACTATGGACATTTAGAATAATAAACATATTCATGGATGTATACATGCTAATATAACTCAAAATATCACAAGTGTATAAAGAGTTAAACATTACATTGTTTCAAACTATTAATACTAAACAGATCAATTCCAATCACTAGAATATCAAAGTCCTTAGGCACAAGTATGACTTTCATGCTTTGCCCTCTCAAGGAGCATCGTGAGTGGATACGCAATGTTTTGATCGATGTGAAATTTACAAATACATATCTTTCCCTTTTCAACTTCATCCCTATGTAGTTGAATTTCCGCTCAATGTGCCTAGCCTTTTGAAATGCACAGGGTACCTGATTTATGCAATCGTACCCTTGTTATAATAAAAGGATTTCTAGGGGTCTTGAATGGTGGAGACCACCCTAGGTTGGCGATAAATTTCTTTATCCATGCAGCTTCCTGAGTTGCTAATGATGGGGCTATGTATTCAGATTTTGTAGTGGACAATGCTACTCCATTCATAATGAAGACATACCCCGATTGTGATCGAGAATCGTCTCGAACGGTTTGGAAACTCGCATCCGTGTAACCCTTTACAATGAGTTCCTCTTCATCAGATCCATATATTAGAAACATTTCCTTAGTCCTCCTAAGGTATTTCAATATACTTATAATAGCCATACAATGGCTATTACCTGGATTCTGCTAATATCTGCTTGTCATGCTTAACGCGCATGACACGTCCAGTCTAGTGCA
Organism: Flaveria trinervia; assembly: GCA_025506515.1. Taxonomy (NCBI): domain Eukaryota; kingdom Viridiplantae; phylum Streptophyta; class Magnoliopsida; order Asterales; family Asteraceae; genus Flaveria; species Flaveria trinervia. The sequence continues at coordinate 4,780 of JACCIX010001098.1, read as the reverse complement.
TATCATCGCATACATGAAGGATCCTATAGCTGACGCGTATGGGATGTCCTTCATTCGATATTGCTCATCCTTTGAGCTTGGACATTGATATGTACTCAATATTGTCCCTCTTTGAATAGGTACCATACCTTTCTCAGAGATTTCCATCTTGAACCCTTTCAAGACTTTATCAATATATGCACTTTGGTTTAAACCTATTAACCGCCTCAATCTATCCCTATAGATCTTTGTTCCCAAAATATAGACGGCTTCACCAAGATTTTTTTGGAAAAACAACTTCCAAGCCAGGTTTTAACACCTTCCATGGTTGGAATATCATTTCCAAAAGTAGTATGCATCAACATATAATGCTAAGAATGTTATGCTCCCACTAGCCTTCGTATATACACAAGCCTCGTTAGCTTTCTTGATGAAACAAATTTCTTGATCTCTTCATCAAAACGTTGATTCCAACTTCTCGATGCTTGATTCAACCCATAGATTGATCTCTTTAACTTGCATACTTTTTAGGATGTTATGGACTGACAAAACCATCAAGCTGAACCATATGGACAGTCTCTTCGAGATGTCCATTAAGAAAAATGTTTTGACATCCATTTGCCAAATTCATAGTCATAATATGTAGCTACGGCAATAATATCCTAATTGACTTTAGCATTGCCACAGGCGAGAAAGTTTCATCATAATCAACCCTTTGAGTTTGAGTGAAACCTTTTGCTACAAGTCTTGCTTTGTAAGTATCCATGTATATCCATTTCTTCTTGAAACCCACTTGCATCCAACCGGTTTGGAGTTAAGTGGAGGGTCAACCAATTCCTAAACTTGATTGTCATACATGGATTGCATCTCAACATTCATGGCTTCTACCCATTTGTCACAATCCGAATTGGACATTGCTTCATGGTATGTAGTTGGCTCATCGGAGTTAACCATATGGCATCCATTCATGAAAAATCCATATCTTTCAGGTGGAATGCTAACTCTACCAGATCTGTGAATGTTTTGTGTGTATTGATCAACCTCTTGATCATCATCAACAACCTCTTGTTGATTGCTAGTGTCAACCAAACGTGTATCGGCTTGTGGATTTTGATCCCCATCAAATTCCACAGTTCTATATGCTATTCCTTCCATAAGGAACTTAATCTCCAAGAACTCAGCCTTTCGAGCAACAATTACTCTTGCTCTGTTGGATCAAAGAAGTAGTATCCTATACAGTCTTTGGGATATCCAACATATATACACTTAATGAATAGACTATCTCGGTCAGTGCCATATTCAAAATACGAGCCTCGGAGAGCATTGTGAAACCCCAAAATGATAGAGGTAGTGATCTTATAGCCATCATAGATTTGAACCATATCCAATAGGGTTCGATTTCTCCTTTCAGACATACCATTATGCTGTGGTGTTCCAGGTGGAGTAAGTTTTGAGACGATCCACAACTTCTTAGATGGTACTAAAAAGCATCACTGAGGTATTCACCTCCTCTATCTGAACGAAGAACTTTGAGTGTTTTATTGAGTTGATTTTCTACTTCATTCTTGAAGATTTGAATATTTCAAAAGCTTCATGTTTGTGTGTCATCATGTATACATGACCATAGCGACTATAACCGTCGGTAAGGTAATGAAGTATCGTTCACCATTTCTAGTCATTGTCTTAAAAGGGCCACATACATCGAATGTATGATTCCAATAAGTCTTTTGCCCTATCATTAGTACCAATGAAGGGCGACTTGGTCATCTTACCTTGTACACAAGATTCACACTTGTCGAAATGAAAAACACTTTCATTTGTTTTTCAAAAGACCATTCTTTTGAGGTGTTTGAATCCGATTCTTTTTTATGTGACCAAGACGACAATGTCAAAGATAAGAATCACTTAACCCATTTTAAGTTTCTTGGTGCTTGTTTGGTATAATGAGCTATTATAGGATGAATTATTATGAACCAATCATAGATCCATTAAAAGGCATAGCCTCAAATAAAATACACATCCATACAAACATAAATACCATCGTTAACAAACTTTAATTCATAACCACATTGTTCTAAAAGGGAAAACAAAATTATGTTCCTAGTCAAACTAGGAGCATACAAAACGTTCTTAGGAACAACTTCCAAACTATTTGAAAGTTTCAAAATATTGTCTCTTTGGGCTTCGACATCAACTTTTGCTCTGTTGCCCATGTAGAGACTTGTGTCTCCCTTCTTGAAGTGCTTATTTCTTTTGAACCCTGCAACAAATTGCATATGTGAGTTCCACATCCGGTATCCAATACCCATGTGTTTGAAGAAATAACATTTAAACCAATGTGAATTATGAAAGTTGTACCTGAGGTTTGCCAGCATCCCTCTTGTTTCTCAACTCTTTGAGATAGGTTGGACAATTCCTTTTCCATGTCCTATCTCTCCACACTCAAAGCATGGATCGTTCTCCGTTACCTTAGGCTTCTTAAGCTTAGGCTTTGGAGGTTCCGCTTTAGCCTTTCCTTTCCCCTTCCTTTGATGTACCCCTTTCCTTTGGCAACATTTGCCTTGGGATCGGGGAATGGCCTTTTCTTATTGCCTTCCTCATTGATCAAGAGAACAGGTAGAACCGTTCTACCCATTCCTGCCTCGGCTGTTTTGAGCATTGCGTGAAGCTCACCAATACTCTTGTCCCATCCGTTCATATTATAATTCATTATGAACGTCTCAAACCTTTTAGTTAGGCCATAAGGATCAAATCCGTGGCTAGCTCTTTTGAGACGGGACAATTAAGCCTCTCGAGGCGATCAACGTGGCTTTTCATCTTAAGTAACATAAGATGATACCGATTGGGTTTTTCCATGCGACACGCATGAAGCGCTCGAACCGTTTCGAAGCGCTCTACCCTAGCTTGTTGAAGGAACATTTCCTTCAACTGGGTAATTATGTCATATGCCCCAAGGTGCTCCAAGTCCTTTTGGAGTTCAGGAATCATAGTTCCCAACATGAGGCAAGAAACCTGCATGGAATCCTTAGTGTATTGAAGCCAATCGTTATAAGCCTCAACATCCTCGGGGTTGGGTTGGTCAGGAATGGGATCGTCAAGGACATAGGCCCTTTTCTTTTGCTTGAGAACAATTCTCAAGTTTCGATACCAGTCCATAAAGTTATTATGGTTAAGACGATCCCTTTCTAAGATTGTTCTTAGTGATAGGGTAGGGACGGTCGGGGTGATAGTATTATTGTTTGCAGCCATTACTACAAAGTTATAAAGTCCATTTTAGTATTTCAGAAAAATTGCATTTGAATTATTAATACCCTTTACACGTCTCATAGACAATTAATAATTAAAATCTAGAATCCAACGTTACATTTAAATGATGGTTAGGTGACCTTTATCATTATTTAAATTAACAAGGTAGTCAACATTTGACAATTCCAACCTTTTGCAACTTCTAGCCTTATGGAATCGGTTAAACATCTTATGTTTAGTCGGCATGTAAAATCCCATCAACACCATTGTATGCCATGCTTTGGTGACCCTATACACATGGTTTCCAATTCAAGTCGTCCTACTTACAAACACGTGTGAGTTTACATATACAAGTGGTTAGGTGACCTTTATCCCACAAGTATGTTAAGCACACCTCAAACACACAAGTTCCCTAAAGTGGTTAGGTGACCTTTATCCCACAAGTAGTTCTCAAGTGATTCGAGTGTCGTGTAAAAGGATGGTGTTAACTTGTTTCCAAAGGGATTTAAGTTTCCATTAATTCTAGTTATGAAAACTCTATGTACCTTGTATTCGCATGCTTTCAAATACATGGTACCCTATGGTTCCATTTTTAATAAAACCTCTTTTATTTGAAATCATTAACCTTTAATAACTTTTATTAGTCACTTATGATTAGGAACCAAAAAATTCAGCTTGTTATGATAATTTATTTAGATTGTTAAGCATATCCATATATCAAACAATCAACATAAAATGAATAATCAAACAAGCATATATCAAACAACCACATGTGCATAACCATAGCCACTGTGTTGACAACACTTGTTTGCCATCACAAGTTTTGTCATTTGGTCTTTCCTAAGGGTGAACACAACACAAAAGATGAGATCTCCAAAGACCCCCACTTGAACTTGCATCCAAATGCTTCAAGTCCTTCTCTTGTGTCTTCCTTTTATGCTTCCATCTTGTGCATCTTCTTTTACAAAATTTATATCCTAATACAAATTTTCTAATAAAAGAAAGCACACATAATCTATCTATTACATTGCCATTTAATGAATAAATAAATTACATCCAAATACAAATACAAAAGAATAATATAACAACCCTTTATGAATGAAATCAACCAAAACAAACATCCATTCAAAACCAAATCAACACAAGGTCAAGGCTAGGTTATGCACCAATATGAATCATCATATACTACATTCTAGAACCAAATAAATCCCCATATGACCCTAAATTTTCAGCCAACATAAACCAAGAATTTAGGGTCTTTTGTCCAAACAAAAAAAACATAATCAACCACTTGATATCTTTCTTTCAAGGTTTAATCACAAGCATGTTAGATAAATTTGAAAGGTTGGGGATTTATAATTTCACCACAAAACAGACCCTATAAGGTTGTTAAAGCCCTATAAAACCAATTTTACAAGGACAAATGAAACTAGTCATCCACATATCCGGCTCTAGATGCCAATGTTAGGTTTGTTGGACCATATGAAAGTAGCTTAACCATTTAAACTATGAAAACGCAGCAGATTAATACCTTAATATTATCATTAGAAATCTG